>JAPPVO010005605.1:0-53964 GCA_030407325.1 Camellia japonica | reverse complement strand
CTTAGTAATAAAACGCGGATCTCTATCTGAGACGATCAACACTGGGACCCCATGCAACCTTACTATGCCCCGAACATACAAGTCGGCAAGATGATCTACCGAATCTCTCACGCGCATAGGGATAAAGTGCGCCGACTTAGTCAACCGGTCTACAACCACCCAAATAGCATCACTATCTCGCTGAGTCCTCAGAAGACTTACAACGAAGTCCATCGTGACATGCTCCCGCTCCCACTCGGTAATAGGCAAGGGTTGTAACAAACCCGCTGGCCTCTGATGTTCGGCCTTCACTTGCTAACAAGTAAGGCACTTCGATACAAAAACTGCCACATCTTTCTTCATTCCCCGCCACCAAAACTGGCGACCCAAATCACGATACATCTTAGTGCCTCCCGGATGTACCGCAAGGCGTGAATGGTGAAACTCTCGGAGTACCTCCTCTTGGCAAGACTCCGGCACAAACAAATGGTCTCGGTACCTTACACTCAGGTCGGGATACACAGTCAAACCCTTCTCAACCTTTCCACTGGAGATCTTCTCCCGGAGGGATTCTACCTCAAAGTCACCTCTCTGTGCCTCTAACACTCGATTCACAAGTGTAGGCTGCGCAACTACAGAAAACAAGGCCGCAGCCTCAACAGATTCACCCAAAAGCAAGTCAAACTCGCCAAGTGCACCCAACATCTCCCACTCCAGGATGGCTATACAAGCTATAACACTAATGGATTTCCTACTAAGGGCATCGGCCACAACATTGGCCTTTCCCGGATGGTAATGCAACTCGAAGTCGTAATCCTCAATAAACTCTATCCACCTCCTCTACCTCAAGTTCAAATCTCTCTATGTGAACAGATTCGTCAGACTCTTATGATCTGAGAACACCTCGAATTTCTCACCATACAGGTAGTGCCTCCAAATCTTCAAGGCAAAAATTACAACTGCTAACTGTAGGTCATGTGTAGGGTAATTCCTCTCGTGTATTTTCAATTGCGCGAGCCATAGGCTACTACTTTCCCCTCTTGCATTAGCATACAACCCAAACCCTTTCGTGAGGCATCACAATAAACCGCATAACCCAAACCTCTCTCCGGAATAATCAACACTGGAGTAGTGGTAAGTCTAACTTTCAACTCTTGGAATGACTTTTCACAAGTCTCACTCCATACGAACTTGACCCCTTTCCGCGTCAATCTAGTCAACGACGAAGCTAGCCTGGAGAAATCTTTCACAAACCGGCGCTAATACCCAGCTAATCCCAGAAAACTGCGGATCTCAAAAACACTCTTAGGCTGTGCCCAATCTTGCACTGCCTCTATCTTGCATGTATCAACAGACACCCCTTCCCCAGAGACTACATGGCCTAAGAACTTAACCTCTCTTAGCCAAAACTCACACTTCCCAAATTTAGCGTATAGCTTACGGGCCCTAGGCAACTTAAGTACCACTCTCAAATGTTCCTCGTGCTCCTCCTCCGAAGGTGAATAAATCAGAATGTCGTCTACGAAGACGACCACAAAACGATCTAAGAATTCCCGGAAGATCTGGTTCATCAAATCCATAAACACTGCCGGTGCATTAGTGAGCCCGAAAGGCATCACCAGAAACTCATAGTGGCCATACCGCGTATGGAATGCCGTCTTCGGGATATCCTCCTCCCTGACCCTCAACTGATGGTAACCCGAACTCAAGTCTATCTTAGAGAAACAACGGGACCCTTTCAACTGGTCAAATAGATCATCTATACGGGGTATAGGGTACTTGTTCTTAACCGTAGCCCGATTCAATTTTCGGTAATCGATACAAAGTCTCAAAGCCCCATCTTTCTTTTTAGCAAAGAGGGCCGGTGCTCTCCACGGCGAAACACTAGAACGAATAAAGCCCTTATCTAGCAACTCTTGGAGTTGAATCTTCAACTCACTCAACTCGACTGGGGCAAAACGGTAAGGTGCCATGGAAATCGGTGCCGTGCTAGGCACTAAGTCAATAAAGAACTCGATCTCTCGATGGGGTGGCAAACTAACAAGATTCTCAGAAAAGATGTCCGAATACTGACAAACCACTCTCGGCAACTCAACCTGGATCTCATCACACTCACTACTCATAAGGCTAGCGAGAAGACCACTAAGCTCACTCCGCCCTCGTGGATCATACACCGGTGGCAAAACACTACCAACCCGATCCCCAAGAAATGAAAACAATCCCTGCTCAAGGTACATACTGTGACCCTCTGACGGTAACAATCAATAACAGCTCGGTATGACGATAACCAGTCTATACCCAAAATTACATCAAAACACGACATTGCCATAACTACAAAAGAAAATAGAAGTCGGCGATCAGCTACCTCTATATCGCACCCTCTACAACCTTGTTTCAAAATCAACTCACCCCCAACAGGTGACACAACACAAATAGGAGATGCTAACTGCGCCAACTCCAAACCCAAAACAGATGCAAATGCAGCAGATATAAAGGAATAAGATGCACCCGTATCTATAAAAACCGAAGCTATTTCACTCGCGTCCTAATACTTGGACAACAATAATTCATTCCACGTAAGCACATAATCACGTAAGCACTTACGAATTTCATTTCCGGATAATGACAGTCCCGTGGCGTTGCTAGAGTTCCGGTTAGAAACAGCATTGATCAAGTGCTTTTCCAACAAGACTCACAGAAACCCAAGGATCCAATCAACATCCTAGAAACTAAATCTCATACCCAAGTAGTCACATAAGCATGTTATCAGATAAACACGTAATATCACACATAAGTTTCTAGCAAGGGAGACAAACCCATTGTGGTATTAACCACTCCCCACGTACCCAAAGTATTCAAACCCGGTACGGTCTGATACCAAGTTGTAACGCCCTCAAAATAAACCCATAATCATACATTCAGGATACAAGAAAGAGATATCATATTCCCAACATCAGAGTATTCTTACAAGAGATATTATATGTTGACAACAAAAATAAATGCCCTATAGGCTTACAACTTTCCAAGTCAACACTTGGGTTCAACAAAAATAGAGTTCTAACTCTTTACACAAAATAAGCCTTAGGCTTGATATACATGTAACACACAAAATAATCACAAAAGTAAGCCTTCTACTTCTACAACCTCCCAAGCTACGTCATTGGAGGTAGCATATCACCTGTACCTGAAAATGATGTCGCATATAGGGTGAGCCAACGTCCAGTAGAGATATGCTAAACATAATATGAGCAATAACTAAAATATTAGCATTTGATAAATGTTTAACTCATATAAACCAACATACAGCACAATCCAAATCCATGACAAGTATGTCCATGATCCTTTCCAATATCAACAATTTAAATGAGATTATAACTCATAATAAAACACTTCCATACTTCACAATTCACATGAGATAACAACTCATATTAAAACACTTCATACTTCATAAATGACACACAGATTTGCTGTATCAATGGAGTCCATCCCCTATCTCTTCCCAAATAAAATCTGGTTTAGGAGTCCATCCCCTATCTCCTCCCAAACCGTGGAGTACATCCCCTATCTCCTCTCACACAATACAATGTATATAAACAATTATCATATACACGATCAATCAATACACAAATTCGATGTATTATTCCAACCGTCTTATTCAATGACATATTCAACCGATTAGTTTTAATTCACCTAATCATCATGCAGTGTCTACAACAATCAAGACTATCCTCCACCTATAGCCAAAACAATTATTTCTAAACAGATAATAAATGCATTAAACAGATAATTTATCAATAATTTCAAAGGTGAGTAATTAATCAATCCAACTACACAATTTCATCTCATAATTACCCAATTTCATTATTTCCAACTCAATTTCATATTTCCATAACTGTCCAAAATTTATTATATAAATTAATTTATCAAAAATTAGGGCTTTTCTCCCCCATTTTCCAATATTGACCCAAAGGCTCAAATATCATTACTAATCATCAATACCATCATTGTAAGACCCAAAATACACATGAATGAGTCATAATAACAAAACCCCTCTTTTACATCTTGAAACCCTAACGCCCAAAATTACTCAACTCCAACATTAAATCAAAATGACCAAAAGTTTATGTTAAAGATCATAAAAATGAGTAGTTATCCCTACCTCAAATGAAGAGACTCAAAGAAGATGATGAAGAAACTCGGATGTGCTCCAAACCCACAATTTTTCTGATCAAAACGAAGATCAAGAGAAGCTCCACACTTAATACAAAGGAACTAGGGTAGAAGATCACTAGAACTAGATGTATTTATAGAGAGAAGATGTAGTCTAGAGAGAGAAACTCTCAAGTTATTCATTCAATGAACTTCATTAAATAGATTAATGTATCTCATACATTCATGATACATAATGCATCTTCTATATTAATGAATTCATTAGATAGATTAATGTATCTTACATATTCATAATAGATACATAATGCATCTCTAAGATTCATTCATAATAAATCCATCACATTCAATGTATTAGCATTAGTCTTCTATACATTGTATATATAGGTGCATTCATCAATGATTAGTCACCATCTAATTGATGTACATGAAAAACTTAATAGAAAATCCTAACCGAAATTTGATCGAAAAAAATCTAGAACTGAAAACGAAAATAAACTGCTGTAAGATGAATTTTTTCAAAAAAGTTCAAAACACAAAAAGTGTTTAGAATAATGTTTTACTTCAGTTTACGAGAAACCAATAAAAATGAGCTCATTTCGTAGGTTAAAACAGCCTCTAAAATCTGCATTGCTAAAATGAATCAAAACTACAATAACCAAGATTATTCGATTATAAGTTCTAATCGATCTTTTTGATAAAAAGTTAAAACACAAAAGTTGTCTAGAATCATGTATACATGGCTCCGCTCAAATTTCATAATTTATCGAGGTCGTTTACTATTTTTCAACATGTACAAATCAATACAATTCACACTATACCAATAAACTCATAATTAAATTCTTTGTACCTTAACTCCACCACTTTGGCATCCACTTCTGGCCTACACATATATCCCATGTGCCTCCCATATACCTAACACCGCTCCGAAGCGAAACTTGCATAAGGATATCGTCTCGAGTTTAACCCACACTCCCCAGATGGTTAGCATATACGTACGCGCGTAAATCAAAGCACTCGTCTACTCTTGAGAACGAGGCAACAATATACATATACAAAACATCTCACTCATGAGAACAAACATAACAATGCGAAGCCTAAGGCATTCAAATAAATCTCATAATCCTCACTTTTTTTTATACACTTTTTCTCACCAACACTCAAATAAAATAACAATCCATGGAGTCATGGTGGAGTATAAGAAATTTATCTATGGGTTCCTAATTAATTTTAATTTCATATAACCATGAGTGTGATTACAACCATAAAATAAATCCATATAAAAACCCTAAACCTTACATACACAACTAAACAAAATAATTAAAATCAATCAATTATCTAAAAATCCTAAACCTTACATGCATAGCTAATCAAAATAATTAAAATCGATCAATCATCTACATGCACATATGAAATCAATTCAACATCAAATAAATAAAAATAAATAAATAAAAACAACAAATTAAATATAAATCAAGGGAAGTGGGTTTTATATTCACAATATTTTTTTGAAGATCAAAGAATTATTTGAAAAACTAATAGAGCCACCAAAACAAAACCCTAATTTTTTTTCTTCCTTTCTCCCCACTATCTCTCTTCTCTCGGAAATTCTTCACACAGCACTCTTTGATTTTGATAATCTCTCTCTCTCTCTCTCTCTCTCTCTCTCTCGGGGCTGCCGTTGCTCCTCTATTTCTTTTCTTTCTTTGTGAGGCTATAACACTTATAACTTAATATATTATTATATAACCTAATGACTATTATATTATATAATACAAATACAATATAAATACAACCTAAATAAATATGATATATATTTTATGTTATTAAATAACTACAACATATATAAATATATTTTATAAAAATACTACATGTAACACCCTCTTTTTTTATTTATTTATGTGTATATGAATATATAAATATAAATATTCTGATTAATTATATATAATTAAATACCACATTAAACTAATTAAATATCACGTTAAATTCTCATGTAACCACACAATTAATAAGGCCAAAAATAAAATAATAATAATAATAATAATAATAATAATAAATAAATAAATAAATAAATAAAGGCTTACGAAAAAATCAAGGTTGCTACAGCTTTTGGTGAATAGGAATGAAGAAAGACATAGCAAGCCACGTCTTCAAATGTCTGCATTGTCAACAAGTTAAAGCAGAACACCAGAGACTTGCAGGAATGTTACAACCACTCCCTATTCCTGAATGAAATGGGAGCACATTACTATGGACTTCGTGGTTGGGCTACCGCGATCAGTCTCGAAGAATGATGCAATATGGGTTATCGTAGATCGATTGGCGAAGTTGGCGCATTTTCAAAATCCTGTACTCCCTCTTTAAGTTCGCCACTTTATACATTAAGGAAATCATTCGTTTGCACGGCACCCCAGTTTCAATTGTATCTGATAGAGACCCCGCTTCGTGTCTCACTTTTGGGACAAATTGCAAGAAGCTTTGGGAATCACTCTAAAGTTTAGCACAGCTTATCGCCCGCAAACTGATAGGCAATCCGAAAGAACAATCCAGACTTTGGAAGATATGTTACGTATGTGTGTGCTAGACCTCAAAGGTAATTGGGATGGTCACCTACCTTTGGTGGAGTTCACCTATAATAACAGCTACCATGCAAGCATTGGAATGGCACCGTACGAGGCACTGTATGGAAGAAGATGTCGATCACCTCTGTGTTGGACGGAAGTTGGAGACAGGAAATTATTAGGCTCCGAAATCGTGCAAATTACAAGTGATAAGATTCAGCTCACCCAACAACGAATTCGCACTACTCAAAGCTGCCAGAAAAGCTATGCAGATACACGGAGACGAGACTTAGAATTTTAAATAGGCGATCATGTGTTCCTAAAGATCTCACCAACAAGAGAGGTTATCCGATTTGGAAAACGAGAAAAGTTGAATCCACGTTACATTGGACTATTCGAGATACTCGAAAGGATTGGTTTTGTACCATATCGCCTTGCGCTTCTACCCGAACTGTCCAATGTCCACAACATGTTTCACGTTTCAATGCTTCGGCGATATCTTCGAGATCTACAGCATGTTGTTGATTATGAGAGCCTGAAAGTTCAAGAAGACCTCTCTTATGAAGAACAACCAGTAAAAATTCTTGATTGTCGTGATCAGGTTCTTCGTAACAAAACTATACCTCTTGTAAAAGTCTTATGGAGAAACCATCGTGTCGAAGAAGCAACATGGGAAACTGAAAATCAAATGCGGACCAAATACCCACACCTCTTCGAAAACCAAGATACGTCAAGTTTGGGGACAAACTTCTTTAAAGGAGAGGAGAAATGTGACACCCGAATTTTTAATTTAATACCATGATTATATTAATTACTTATGAATAGGAAAATATATATATATAAAAAAAAAATTAACCCCTATTCTGATTGTCACTCCAGTGACCTCTGTTCTGTTCTGTTCTGTATCATGGTTATAGTTATTTACGTAATTTCTGTATTTCAGTTTCTGTCACTTAAATGATTTGTTTATTCAACTTAAATTATGTTAATGTTTTAGCTTAAATAACTATCCATGGCTATTTTGTGCCCCTATACTCACAGTATAATATTTCTCACTCTGCTATGTGCTTATAGCTGTTACCCCTTTCAGGTGACGGGATTTAACGAGATCAAGATGGGAGATAAATCACAGTGTTTTCTTTTCTTTTTTGTCTTTTGTACTATTTGTATTTTGATTGGACTCTTGTAATAAAATAAAAGACCAAATGACTTTTTTTTTCTTTTTAATAAACTTTTGGTACCCAATTATTTTATTTTAATTTATTTAATTTATCCATTGTGCTACCACTACAGAAATTTTAGAATTATTTTATGTTCATCTTGTTGCAACGCCGAACCTTTGGGTACCGGGTTTGGGTTGTGACAGTTATGCTTGAAAAAAGTATAATAAGGAGTTTGTTAGTATGTTAATGTTACATTAAAGTGTTACATTTAGAAAAAATACAATAAAGAGTTTTTTAGTGTGTTATGTTGAGGCATTACGTTTGAGGAGTTTTTTAATTTGTTATGTTGGAGGAGTGTTACATTTGTGAAAAGTATAATAAGGAGTTTTTTAGCGTAATGTGTAATATTGGAGTGTTTCGTTGAAGGAGTTTTTCAGTGTGTTATGTTGTAGGAGTATTACATTTGTGAAAAATACACAAAGGATTTTTTCAGTGTGTTAGTATTACATTAGAATATTACGTATCGTAAAAGTATATTAAGAAGTCTTTTACTGTATTTCATTAGAGTGTAACATTGGAATGTTACTGTGGGGACATAATTTTTGAATGACAACACGTGGCTAAGGTGTCACCGAAGTGCCACGTGTTCTAGTCATGACGCCGAGATGATCTCGGCGAGGCCGGGGTTATCTGCGAAAATACCAGAATCCGGGATAAGCGGATAAGGGACAAGAGTCCTAGAATGAGAGAAGACTTCAGTTTGGGTAAAGATAAGACTCTTAGAGAGTTTATCCTAATCTTACTGGAAGTCCAAGATTAGCAGTAATCCTAAGTCCATTAGAGCTAGGCTTCTATTGGAACTAGGATTGTATTGGCTATAAAAAGGAGGCACCCCCATGGGTCTAAGGTATGTCTTTTATGCTCTGTTTAGTGAGTTAAGCACTATTGGTTATCTTTGAGAGATATTTTACTGACTTGACCGTCGGAGTGCCCCCGGGTGGATGAACTACCGTCGGAATCTCTTCTTTTCTGTGACAGGTCGTTCGGGCAATCTATTCTGCCAGTGTTCTCCAGCTGAGTACCAGTTTGGCAGTGTGGTCGAAAATTGACACACACAATTTGGCGCCGTTTATGGGAACAAATGGAGAATAGATGGCCAACGACGGACAGAAAGAGAAGGTTAGGGACGACACCCCTACTAAGAGTGGGAAACATATTGACCTTGACATCGAAGAAGACAACTGCAACGAAGAAACTCATGATAAGAATCACGGAGAAGAGGACGTCGGCCAGGAGGGCGACATGCCGAAGAAATCAGATCGAAGCGAGTATTATAACGAGGATGACCTCCAGGTATGGAAAGATAGATGCTTACGAAGGGACGACGAGATGAAGGGAATGGCGAACAAATTGGTAGACCTGCAAACGGTTGTCAATTTCATGATACAGAACAATGTCATGCAGCCACCGTTTCCGTTACAAGGTACGCCGATTCCAGCGGCCAAGAAAGATGCCTAGACAGGGGGGCAGAAGACAACTCCTATGACTCCTCGGCACGATAGGACCAAGGATCACTCTCACCGGCCTTCAAGGGAGGTCGGGCGAGGAGAGTCAAGAAGGGAAGAATCGAGAAGGACGCATCGCATCAAGGAAGCCGACCCCAAAGAACATCGGCATGTTCAAGGGCAGGAGTTGTGCTTTGACGCAACCAATGGAGGGAAGTCCAAAAGGACCCATAACGAAACTGGGAGTAGTGCACCGAAAAGGCTGACGTCAGGAGATAGCCGAGCTCCTGGACGGACCAAAGAAGATCTGGGGGATCACTTATAGAGGAAGCAACAAGATGCCGAGGTAACCTCCCCGGTCAAGCAGAGAACACCGTTCTCGGTAGAATTGGACAAATTCAAAGCCCCAAAGAGGTTTAGCATGCCGAGATTCCAGATCTACAACGGTAAGTCGGACCCCAACTTTTACGTCGGCTTGTACCTGAACTCGATGGCGTTGTACACTGGGAACGAGCCATTGCTCTGCAAGGTGTTCCCCTCATCCTTCGGAGAAATTGCATCGGACTAGTTTCACAAGTTGCCGAAAGGAACTGTGAAAACTTGGGAAGGCCTGGTCGAGATATTTGTGGCTAGGTGTTAGGTCGTTGAACACACCAAAATTAAATACTAAACTATACCAAATTCTTTTAAAATAATGGCAAGTCCAGGTATCGATCCACAAGGACTATTCTGAAATTAAACTAATTTAATTATTAAATTCCTAAATTAATTTTGATAAAAAGATTGAATGATCATAACCTAATTTAATAACGAATAAATTAAACTAAGGAATTAAATTATCAATAATAAATGAAATTGGGTTTACTGAATTGGGGGAAAATCCTAGGGTAGAGAATTCACCACTAACCACATAATTAGGGTTTCCAATTGAAATCAATTATGCTATGGTTTGAACGGATTAATGTTTCGCAACTACAAGCTCGAAGCATTTGACAAGAAGATCATCACATTCAATGTACGAGCACGAACCATCTCAAGTAATACGAATCGTTCACTCTAAACTAAGGTAGTGATACGACTCGTTCCTCATAGCATGGTTCGTCTCATACCTTGAATGTGAAGGAATAGAAAATATATGTATGGATAACATTCAACAATTACAGAAAGTCAAATATTCGAAGAGATAATGAAAAATATATAAAAGAAACTTCTAAATCACCATATAAATGTTCAAACCTTTATATAATTAAAAATCAAAAAGAAAACAAAATAATTACATGGCTAGGGTTTCATCAAAACCCTAGAAAAGAAGACTAGCCACTCATGGAGGAGTGGAAGGAGGTAGATGGAGAAGGAACCACCATGGGAGACATCCTTGAAGCTTTTGTTTCTCTTCCCTTTTCCAAACCCTAGCATCTCTCTTTAGGTCAAACCAACTTCAGAACCCTAGAAAAGCCTTTTCCTTTTCTTTTTATACTTCTACTCACTTCCAAACAGGTTTAAAACATCGGTTTGACTTTTTCAGAAAAAGTCAACTCTGTCCAAATTTTGTCTTTTTGCCCATTTTATGCTCCGACGATGTACAACTTGATTGACATTCAACACACATAAAGTATACGGTTTGACCAGCAAGTGAAGTTAAGAGATTCTAATTAACGGCCTCAATGATATACATTTCGGCCTTAATCACCAGGTTCGTGACAAACAAGCTACAGCCATTGAGGGTGGACGCCCTAATGGCCCTAAAGATCGGCGAGGATGAAAGCCTTAGGGCCTATGCCAAAAGGTATTATGAGGTATTCAACTGAATACCAGGATGCAACCAAGAGGTGGCGGTCGTGTCGTTTAAAAACGGCTTGAAGGATGACTGCCTGCTTCGAAAATCACTGGCAAAGACATTGCCGAAAAGCATGGAGGAGCTGATGGCCAGGATAAAAAAGTATGCCAGAGTCGAGGAGGACACGCCGGGGACAAAGGCGTCCAAACAAGAGAAGAGAAATGGTTTGCCGAAGCGAAGCCGAGATAACACTGGAAACGAGAAGACAAGAGCTCAGCCCAAGTGAGCAGATCCCGGATTCCAAAGGGCTGAAGAATGATGCTTGAGATTGGTTTAAACACTTGTTGAAATTTTTGAAAAAAATTTAAGAGTTAAGCCAAGGTTATGTTGAAAAAAGTATCTACATATTTGCCGAGATTACCATGTTGCCAAGACTTGGAAGAAATTTGAAGACAAAAGTCTTGCTAAGAGTGAAGTATCGAGTTGTAAATAACACTTGTGAAAATATTGTAAAAAATACTTTCGAGTGTTAAGCCGAGGCTGAGATAAACCGATTAGTGGGTACAACCGAGGTGTTACACCCCGAGGAGATTGCACAATTAAGGTGTATTTTGAAGACATTCAAATTATTTTTAAGTATAGAATCATACAAGAGTAACAAGAATACACATACAACCACATTGACAGAAGAAATTAAAGAATGCATTCAGAAAAGGAAAGAAGGCACTTCGGCCTAACATTGAAGAATGATTGTTTAGATTACAAAAAAGCCGATGTGAAGTACGCCGGTGTCAGACGGTGGTAATAAGCAAAGAAGTGCAACGAAAGCCTTACCGGAGAGAGGGAGTGAAACTGGTTGCAGAAAGCTTCGCAAAAAACAGCAATGGAGGATTTGAGAGAGAAAGTTTGAACAAGAACGAAGATGCAGAAGTGAAAAGACGGAGAGAGAGTTGATTTTGATCAAAAACATGAAATGGCAGCAAAATGGCAATTATGGTGCCTTGGACGATGTGCTTGTCAGACGGCGCACACAAAAGTAATGCGACTTGATGGTGCGTATCAGGTACGGTCCAATAGGGGAAAGACACATGGTAAAAACAGTTGAAATACTGTGCGTGCCAGTTCATACGCATACTGGAACTCTTAGAGTTCTTAATTCAATGAAGCAAATACCTCGGCTAGGAGGACGGTTTCGGCTGAGAAACTTGAACGAACTTTGTCGTTGGTTCTAAGGCATTGATGAAAGCAGACTATAGGTCTTGGTCATATTGAGCCGACAAGTTTTGACTTCGGCAATAGATGATGAAGCGAGCTTAGCCGACGTGCTAAATGGAAGAAATGATATAGGTTCCATCACCTCAGGATGCCGAGGTAATAGAACCTAGGGGGCAGTTGTGGGGACATAATTTTTGAATGACAACATGTGGCCGAGGTGTCACCAAAGTGCTAGTCGGGGTGCCACGTGTCCTGGTCATGACGCCGAGATGATCTCGACGAGGCCGAGGTTATCTGCGAAAATACCGGAATCCGAGATAAGCGGATAAGGGACAAAAGTCTTAGAATAAGAGAAGACTTCAGTTTGGGTAAAGATAAGACTCTTAGAGAGTTTATTCTAATCCTACTGGAAGTCCAAGATTAGCAGTAATCCTAAGTCCATTAGAGCTAGGCTTCTATTGGGACTAGGATTGTATTGGCTATAAAAAGGAGGCACCCCCATGGGTCTAAGGTATGTCTTTTATGCTCTGTCTAGTGAGTTAAGCACTATTGGTTATCTTTGAAAGATATTTTACTGACTTGACTGTCGGAGTGCCCCTGGGTGGACGAACCACCGCCGGAATCTCTTCTTTTCTGTGACAGGTTGTTCGGGCAACCTATTCTGCCAGTGTTCTCCAGCTGAGTACCAGTTTGGCAGTGTGGTCGGAAATTGACACACACAGCTACATTTGTGAAAAGTACATTAAGGAATTTTTTATTGTGTTAGTATCACATTGGAGAAGTGTTACGTTGGAAGAGTTTTTCAGCGTATTACGTTGGAAGAGTGTTATATTTGTGAAAGATACACTAAGAAATTTTTTAGTGTGCCAGTATTACATTGGAGTATACGTTTCGTAAAAGTATACTAAGAAGTCTTTTAGAGTGTTACGTTTGTCAAAAAGTATGCTAATGAATTTTTTAGTTTCTTACGTTAGAGTAGTGTTACATTTAGAAAAAGTATACTAAGGATTTTTTAGTGTAATGTGCTGCCTTGGAGGAGTTTTTCAGTGTATTACGTTGGAGGAGTGTTACGTTTGTAAAAAATACACTAAGGAGTTTTTTAGTATGTTATATTGAAGTGTTGGAGTGTTACGTTATTGGAGTGTTACATTTGAAAAAAAAAATATATACTAAGGAGTCTTTTAGTGTGTTATGTTATAATGTTGGAGAAGTCTTTTAGTGCTACATTGGAATAGTGTTACGTTTTTTAAAAGTACATTAAGAAATTTTTTAGTATATTACGTTGTTATACTGAAGTGACGAAAACGTGATCCAAAAATTGGATTCAACTTCCCTAAGATGGCGTCCCCCAATGAGGAAGAGTAGAAACGTCCACCAAATCATATCAAAATTTAAAATGGAATCTCATGGTAAGATTGTTAAAACAAAGAGGACTTATTAGTGTATTAGAAAATTCATGGAAGTGTTTGGAGTAACTAATTCCTATATGAGACTTTCCAATAATTTTTCCAAAAATATTTTTTTAAAAAAATTATAATTTATAATTTAAATTATTAATATTTATAAATATTTTTTACTGACATTATGTTAGTGTAATTTTTCCTAATTTTAAACACCATATCTTAAAACAATGTGATTTTGAGGGTAAAATTTAGAAAAATTATAGGATTGCCAGAAGTTTTGTAAATTAATTATAAAATTATGAAAAAGTTATGATTGTATTTTGAATATTTGTAAAATTTACTACTAATTTAAAAATATTTTTCTAAATATACACTTGATCGAAATTACCCCTAAAAATTTCAACCCAAATTTGTTTTTGGTTTTCAACTTACAAAATTATTTTTAGTGAATTTTTTTTTATATATTTTAATCAAAATTTGTTATTTTTAAAATGTATTTAATCTAGATGTACTCAAAAAGTAAAATATTTGTGAAGAAATATAAAATTTTTAATATATCTAGATTAAGTGAATTTTAAATTTTTTAAAAATTTAAGTAAAATATTAAAAAAATTAATAAAGAAAAAAAACAATCAAAAAAAAATTTCAAAAATTAAACTAACTAGATTCTAGAATCTTGCAAGCTAGTCCATAGAGTTACAAATTTCGGAACACACCCAAGGCAAGGAAACAAATGTGCTGATTTTTTTGGCCAAAGAAGTTCGCAACATAGAACCAGATCTACGGCTCATGCTTTCAAACTCCTTTTGGATTGATGGGGAAGCGAAGTGGAGAAGTTGGAACGCTAAAATTAGGCTAAGTTTGGCAACTCCAATATAATTCATCTTTTTATCTTTTTTTCATCACATAACCTCTCTACTTTTCTGCACATCTTTTCGTAAAAAGACAAAAAGTACACTTATTTAGGTCATCCCAAACAACCAGTTAAAATCATGTTTGAATTTTTTTAAAGGAATGAAAGGGAAGTGCATGAAAGAATTATGAGAGGGAACAGAGTACTAGTATTTTAAATATATTTTACTTTCTTTCCAAAATTGAGAGAAAATGATGACTAATGGTTGAGGGCCGCAAAAAGTGTGGCTCAAATGGCTCAAAACTATCAAAACGACGTCGTTTTAGACGTCGTTTTGACAGTTTTGAACCATTTGAGTCACACTTTTTGTGGCCCTCAAATATTTTTCGAAAACGAAAAGGAAGTGAAGTATTTCTTATAATAATATATTAAAATATCTAATTAAATATATCTCTCATTAATTAAGTATTATCTAACCAAATAAAAGGGAAGAGATTTTCCCTTCTCCTTCTTTTCCTTCCTATCAGAACTAACTTTTCCCTTTACTTCCTTCCCCCTCAATCCAAACAGTGTAACCAGAATTAAAGGAAAAGCTATAGGAATGTACAAAAAACACAAGGAAAAAAAACAGAAAGATCATAAAATTTGAAAAAAAACCTAGGTCAAATAAAATATTTACCATTGAGAGGCTCATTTAGGAGTTCACTTATGTTGTGTTTGGTTTGAAAATTTGAGAAGGGATTCAAAAAGGGAAATAAAAAAGGTAGATGAAATGTGAATAAAATATACTTACATTTTACCTAGTTTCATATACATTTTCTCTTTCTTTTTCTATATTACTTTCCAAATTTCCAATCAAACACAGCGTTAGAGTTTCAAAAAGCTCAAAGTAACATTGCACATGACTAAAACACAACTATTTTTGTTTTCACCATAACATGAACAAAGAGAGTTTAGGATTATCAATGGGGGATTGTAGCTATAGATCTCTGAAGATTTAGGCTGTGTGAGCCAAAACCTCAATAACAGAATTGAAGATGAGAAAATGATCTACTGGTTGTTGCCTGAGTTAGTTCTTGTTTGACGGATGTGAAGTGAAATGGACAGGACAAAGATGATGGGTCTGTTAATTAAATAAGGAGCATCATAAATTGATAATTTTTATTTTATTTTCATATTTTTGGCCATGTTGTTTTGGGATGTTATGGTTAAGATTATACTTGAATCGTTGGATCATCTCTTTAACAAAAATGATTAGGAGTTCTAATAAAGGAGTTCTAATGAGTTCTTATGGGGTAAGTCCCATTGTGATGTGATGTGATGTTTTAGTTTTTTTTTTTTTTTTTTAGGGCAATTACATCTCTTAATTTTGTAATTCTAATTGAGCTCGAATGATGTGGCAAGGAAGGGGAAAAAAAAAATAAGGCCTAAACATCACACCACAATAGGGCTCACCCCCATTAGAGCTTTCTAGAGCTTTTTTATTAGAGCTCCCAACCATTTTTGTTTTTTTTATTCCCTGCTTTATTATTAGAGCTCAATTAAAATTCTAAAATTAAGGAGATGTATCATTCTTCATCTGTTTAATGACGTGTTGAGCAATGATAAAAAAAGAACAATAAAATCAATGCAAAGGACTTGCACAGTAGAGAATCCAAATCTAAGTAAGCTAAAGGAAGAAAAGAATGATAGGCCTCTCTTTTAAGGACACAATCCACGACCTCTTTTAAAATGCAACCCACAAAATAGTCCAATTCCCATTTTCATTTGAAGATAAGTTACGTACTATCAGAATCATTGCACGTTATGGTTGACACTCCCCTCTATATAAGCCTCTCTTTTTCATTTGTGTATATATAATTTTTTTCCTTCCAACATACCCCAAAAAGAATATAGACTTATATATGCCAATATAGATAGCCCATGTGAAGCGAGGGGCCTCCATTTGTTTAGCATCAATGATATTTCAGACTCAAAAACCTTCTCAAATAATTTGTTTCGAAATTCTTTATCATATTGTACAATTAAGAATGAAAAATAATATTATGAGTCTATTTTTTAGATTCAATGATTTTTTTTTTTTGATGACAGGGTATCTAGATCAACTTACGCACACGTTGACTAATCTCAAGATATACGCAAAGCGCCCTTTCTACGTAGATCGAACAAACTCTGGTGAAGCTTGCGGGTGTGGCCCCAAGGAACATATTGCTTCTATGGACCTTAACTAATCTCAAGATATACACAAAGCGCCCTTTCTACGTAGATTGAACAAATCTCTGGCAAACCTTGCAGGCGTGGCCCCAAGGAGCGTATTGCTTCTATGAAATTGAAGCTGAGACCTATAAGGAGTATACCTCTAAATCTCAAGTTGCACTCACTAGGCTAATTCCTTGAGATTCGATGCATAAATGAGATGATTTATTGATAATTAAAGAAAATATGAGATAGAAAATTATTTAAAATATTGTAAAGTAATATCAAATCATTAGACTTAAAAAATAAGTCTACTTTTTAATTTTTAACTTTAAATAACATAACCCATTAGGATTATATTGAACGCAAAACAAGCATTTGATATAGATGACTCATTATATGGCAATAACATAGGACATCTCATCATCGTTACTTTTTCCTCCCAAAAGAGTGATATGTTTTTGAGACTTTGACATTGAAGGATAAGAGAGAGAGGAGAATCCACTTTTAAAAAGAAAATGTTGTAATACAATTCCGACAAGAGATTATGGTGGAACAACTATAAAGAGAGCCATGGGCTTCCAGTAGGATGGTGGTGCACTTTGGGTTGTAAAGATAAGGGGAAATTATAAAGGAGAATTTATCAGTAAGTTTTATATACAAAATTCAAAATTTATCTAATTTTAAAACAAAATATTTGTATTAATTAGTCTTACATATTTTTAATTATTACTAAAAAATTCTATTTTTAATTTTTTTTTTTTTTTTACAGATGCTGCTATATCCCACCATCATTGGATTTCCGTAAGACGGTCATCAGAGACTCGCCAGAATGTTCAACATCACCGGTAAATTGTCAGAATATTGCCAGAAGTTCGCCGGAGTGTTTTGAACGTCACTGAAAGTCACTAGAATGTCCAAAACGTTCACTGGACATTAAAAATATTGTTAAAAACTCGCTGGAATGTCAAGAATATTGCCACAAAAAAAAATTGAAGAAATTAGAGAGAAAAATATAGCAAAATGTGCTAAATAGTGATAAACAGAAAGAGAAGAAAAAAAAAAGTAACAACAAAAATCAGCAACAATAGAAATAAAACATATGTTATTTTTCAATTTTTGTAGGGTTTAAGCAAATAATTTTCAATATTGATCAACTTGAAAAGCAAACTTTGAAACTGTAAAATGTTATAATTTCAAAGCAAAAATCTATGAAGCATTTATCCTTATTAATCAAACTAAAAAATATGTATGAAACTACAAAATTTTAAAGTTTTAAACTATGATTCATTTCAATACCAAAAAATTGAAATTGCAAAATTTTATAATTTTCACCTCTTGTAACTAAAATT
This sequence comes from Camellia japonica, assembly GCA_030407325.1. NCBI lineage: Eukaryota > Viridiplantae > Streptophyta > Magnoliopsida > Ericales > Theaceae > Camellia > Camellia japonica. The sequence goes on along the minus strand of JAPPVO010005605.1, from coordinate 35,793 downwards.
CGAAAGCAAATTATTCAGAATTTGAAAACTTCTTCCATTAAAACAAGGAAAGAGAAGTGTATAGCAGAGAAAATATAGAAAAATTAAGAGATTGAAGGAGAGACAGATATAAAGAGAGGATTGTAATCTGACAATTATTTTTTGTTTAGATCTAATCAGATCTGATATACATATACTCAGATCTGACAAAAATCTGAGCAAATCTACATCAGATTTGAGTAGATTTATTTATTTTCTTCATCGAAAACATATCTTCTTCACAGTCGGTGAAGGTGAAGTAATTAAGGAATCGGTGGTCAGTGGTTGCCAATGAACCCAATCGATGGTGGTCGTCGATCACCAGTGACTATATATCAGAAAGACAAAGAGAAGAAGTAAGACGTGGTTGTCGGTTGTCGATCGCTGAAAATCAAGAAGAGAAAGAAGCAGAGAAGAAGAAAAACATTACAGGACTTTTGGGTATAACAAAAGATTGAGGGATTAAATAGGCCACACCTCTTTCAAAGAGGACTTGTTGGTAATTTGTCCAATTATAAATTAATGGGACAGTAAAAAAAATTATTTGTATTTTTTATTACGGTATAAATTTTTTATATATTTGGTGTAAATTTTTTTTGTGTGTTAGAGTTGTATTAGAAAAGTATTTATTTATAGTATAATTATTTTTTCAAAACTTGTCCACTTCTTTTTTTTTTTGGATGATTAGGTGTTCGAGCCAATTTACATGCACCTTGATTAATTTCGAGACCTGCGCAAAGTGTTTCTTCCACGTAGATCAGGTAAATCTTGAGTAGAGCTCGCAAGCATAGTCCCAAGAAACGGATTGTACTTAATGAAAGTTGAACTTGAAATATAGAGAGAGCACATCCCTAAATCCCAAATTACACCCACTAAGCCAACTCTTTGAGGTTATTTATCCACTTAAAGATTGTAACAGCTTTGCCATTAAAAGAATACCAACCCTCGTTTTCTTTTTTATTTTTTTCATTTTTATATGCTTTTCCATCAATGTGGAGAATAGAAACAGGGACGGACGCAATATCCTAATTTCAGGGGCCAGTGTATATCTCACCAACAAAAATAATGTGCAGTTTAATCTTAATAATTTTCATTACAGAAGATGTGATTTTTGTTATTGCTGTAAAAACAAAAAGAAGATAAATTGTGGAAATTTTTACTTTAAAAAACACTGGCACTACAAGAAAATACACCTTTGGCGACTAAATTTTTAGTCGCCAAAAGTCGTTTTTTAGTCGCCAAAGGTCGAATTTCCACTTTCCGCGACAAAAACTTTTAGTCGCCACTGTTGTCGCCAAAACCCGGTCGACAATACCTTTGGCGACTAAAAACTTCTTAGTCGGCAATGTACAGGTCTTCAGCGACGAAAAAAATTGTCGCCAAATGCAATATAATTTTTGGAAATTCGACCTTTGGCGACTAAACTTTTCGTCGCCAATAGTATTTTTTTTTATTATTATTTAAACCTTTCGGCGACTAAAGTTGTTGGTCGCCAAAAACCATTTCCAGAAAAAAAAAAAAAATTGTTGCCTTGGCTGCTCCCAAGGTTTGAACCTGGGACGTCCAAGCCAATGTGCCCACTGTGCCTTCACCCACACGCGTTCCCCACTAGACCACCCCAACCTCACATGCGTAATAGTGCAATATATATTATTTATATAGTATATTAACCGCAATTACAAGAAAATAATATTTATAAATATAATTTTTTTAATTCAAATAATTTATGTCAAAAATAAATTATTTACTAAAAAAAAAATTAGTCAACTTTTGGCGACTAAAACCATTATTTAGTCGCTAATTGTATTATTTTGGGCTACTAATTATTTATTTGTCGCTAAAAAAACAGGTTCTGAATTAAAAAGCAGCAGTTTTGGCGACTAAACTGAAATTTCGTCGCCAAAAACCCTACTTTGGGCGACTAAAATGGATTTTGGTCGGCAAAACCCCCACTTTCAGCGACTAAATTGTTTTTAGTCGCCAAAACACCTACAATCAGCGACTAATCTGCTTTTTAGTCGCCCAAAGCAGCACCTTTAGCTACTAAATTGGTTTAGTCGGCAAAAACCTTGACTTTTGGCGACGAAAATTCTGTTAGTCGCTGAAAACCATATAATAGGCGACAAAAATGATTTTTAGTCGCCAATACATATACATTTGGCGACCAAATTGTTTTAGTCGCCAAAAGTCGTCATTTTGGCGACCAAAATGGATTTCGTCGCCATTTCTGCACCTTTCAGCGACGAAATTCAAATGTTTAGTCGCCAATGATGCTTTTTGTTGTAGTGTGGGCACCAACTCAAAAATTATTAACAACTTTTAATACTTCTTGTACTTTTACGCTGTATTTGATTGGGAGATTTGAGAAGGGATTCAGAAACAGAAAAAAAAAGGTGTGTGAATTAGGTAAAATGTAAATATATTTTATTCATATTTCACTTATCTTTTCCATTTTTATTTTCAAATCCATTCCCAAATCCCCCAATCAAACACAGTCTTAGTTCTTCTCCATTTTTAGGATGCCAACCTCCATTTTCAGTCTTTTCTTCCTCTTCTCCTTTCCTATTTCAAAACTTCTTTTACTTTTAGTTCTTCTCTTCTTATTTCTGTATTTCAGTTCTCTCTTTTTTCTTGAGTAATGCTAGGGATTATGAAGAAAATATCATTCTCCACATTTGAATTACACATACAATAAAACACCACACACTAACAAAGGATGAAAATTTTTTATGATACATTTTATGATCCCTAATATTATTCATCTTATATTCGGTGGAGATCGTGCTTGTCATCAGAAATATCACATTACCATCAGGGTTGGCCCGAGCACAAGGCGACTGACGCCATTGCCTTAGGCTCCGAATCAGAAAAGGCCCCGTTTTTCTATAGTTCTCTGCCTATATATATTAATGGTGCCTGAATTAAAGAAATCCCGTTTTTCTATACTGTTTTACTTCTATATTTGTTTATTCATTTGTATTGCAAATTTCAAATCCTTTATAACTGACACAAGGCCCATGGTAGCCCAATGTATTCCACACGTAGGTATTGAAAATGCCTCCCAATCAACTAAGTAGTAGACATGAGTCGGGGTGGGCATTGGCCGTTGGCTCGCCCTATCCGCTCTATTCAATTCTATTTTTTTAAGGTTTAAAAAGATTATTTTAATCTATTAAATTGAGTTGGACTAATATTTTCAGTATAATATATTAATAGATTGGGTTTGAGATTTATATTTTCAATCTAGTCCAGTTAAGCCTGTTATTAAATTAATTAATTATAATATATTAAAATATATATTTTTTGTTGGAATGTAAACTTTATCTTTATTTTATTTTATTTTTGAACGATATCTTTGTTAATTTTATTGAAACTTACATTTGTGGTGATTTGTGATTGAATTTATTTAAGAAATCCTTCAATTTATGCACAAAATTTTTCAATTTATAATTATGTCAATATATTTATTTAAGAAATATAATGTGTAATTAAATTTAATTATGAAATGTTTTAATTTTTTTTTTAAACATATAACTCGATGGGTGAATTTGGGATTTATATAATTATTTTTTAGGTCGAACTTGGACAGATGTAGAGGCTTAATGTTAGGATCAAATCGAATTTGAACAGATATAAAATGTCTTATTATACAATATCAGCTCAGCCTAAACCAGACCCGATATATGATATTTGTGGGATTAATTATTACAAATGTCATAACTAAATCATTTACAAATCAAATATAACCTAAAAAAATAAGTTGTAACCAAATACTACATGAGGTATAATAAAAAAATCTTTTCAATCATAACAAAATAATATCATAACCAATGTCACAATGAATCATAATTAACACTACAATATATTTAATGAAGTCATAACCAATATTCCAAAACGAAAACTACAAAAATTATAATTAGAGGCATATGAAACACACCACAAACGGGTATGTACTCTAAAATTTCGCTCAATATATAGATGTAATACAAATATTAATAATTATATATACATACACTTTAAATCTCATTTATATTATCTCAAATGAAAAATGCTTCAGAGCTCGAAATTTTCGAGGCTCGAGTGGCCCGAATTCAAAACGACGTCGTTTTGAATTTTTTTTCTCCCTCTCTTTTATCTCTGAAACAGGGAAAGAGAGAAGAGAGAAAAAAAGAGAAGATGGAGGAAGAGAGAAGAAAGAGAGAATAGGCAATGGCAGTGCGACAGAGGCGATGGCGGCACGACGGAGGCGATGGCGCGATGGTGATGGCACGACGGTAGGTCTCTTCCTTCCTCTTCTCTTAACAGATCTATGTGTGTATACACAGATCTGTGTGTATACACACATAGATTTGTCTCTGCACTATCTTGCTGTAGGTTTGTTTTTTATTTTGATTTGTGGGTTTGTTTTTTATTTTGATTTGGTTTTGATTTGTCTTTGCTCTATTTTGATTTGTTTTTGGATTTGGTGGTTTGTTTTTTTGATTTAGATTTAGATTTTTTTGAAGAGCAAAGCAAAGCCAAGTAGAGAATGAAGAAGAAGAAGAAGAGAGAGGGAGGAAGAAAAAGAAAAGAAAAGAAAAAAAAAGGGCGCCAAAATGACGTCGTTTGGGCACCTCGAGTCATTCGGGCCACAGTGAATTCGGCTACGTAGCGGAACTGTATCTCAAATTTTTCTGTTGAGTTAGAACACAACGACTATACAAAAGTGAATCTTTATTTAGATGCAAAGATACACTCAAGTATACAAGAAGACTCTCAAAACACCTCACTCTTGGAATTACTCACACTTAAGCACTTGACTCTACTCTTGATTGTTGTGTCTTATCCCTTCCAAATGGGGTCACTTCCCTTTATATAGTCATTCACCTCTTCAATGGATGGTTAGGATCATTTTGATCCAAGGGCTATTATTAACCCTCTAGAATATTCTAGAATATACACATACTTTCCCATATTCTACATCTCTTTAACCTATTCTAGTATATAACAGTACTTTCTATACTTCTAAAATATTTTAGAACCTTTTGGAACCTTGTAGATTTCTCTAGATTTCTATAAGTTTCTCTAATGTTTCGGAATCTTCTACAATGTTCTAAAATCTTTCAGATTTCTTTAGATCTTTCTAGAGTCTTCTAGATATTTTCGGAGTCTTCTAGATTATTCAACATATGCAATTAATAGCCTAGATAATTCTAGAAAAGTCAATGATGACTTTTAATACTCCCCCTCAGCATTGACTTTTTTATTTGGATCTTCTTTTGTAGTTAAGCCGAGTTGCTTCCGAAGCTCTACAAACTTTGAAACTCCAAGTCCTTTAGTAAACAAGTCTGCTACTTGGTCATTTGTTCTGTTTGATTTCATCTCTATCTCTCCTTGGAGCACCTTCTCTCGAATGAAATGGTAATGTACCTCCACGTGCTTTGTTCTTGCATAAAACACTGGATTCTCAGCTAAACGTATTGCTGGTTGATTGTCACAGTGCAACGATACTCTATAGTCAACTTGCTGGTGTAGACATGTGCTTTCTTGAGCTGCCATTGCTGCTGCTCTGTATTCAGCCTCTGTGGTAGATAATGATACTGTAGGTTGTCTCTTACTGCACCAAGGCTAAACACGTATCCAGTAGTCGACCTCCAGTGTCATGGTCTCCCGTATAATCGACATCACAGTAGCCAATTACCTTGCATGCTTTTCCTTTCTTGTACAAAAGACCGAAATCAATTGTACCATTCACATATCGGAGTATTCGGCGAACTGCTTCTAGATGAGGTTTCTTTGGCTTTTGCATATACCAATTTACTACACCAACTGCATATGTAATGTCTGGCTGAGTGAGGGTGAGGTAGATCAAACTACCTACTAGTTGCTGATACATAGTTGCATCCTCCAAGTCTTTACCTTCTTTGGAGCATAACTTGGCATTCATCTCCATTGGTGTAGAAACTGGTTTGCACTCAAGCATCCCATACTTCTGCAGCAAATATTTAGCATATTTTTGCTAGCAGAGGAATAAGCCTTTGTTACTTTGTTCTACTTCAAGCCCGAGAAAATGCTTGAGTTCTCCAAGCTTCTTCATTTGAAATCGTATTGACAAGTTCTCTTTTGTCCTTTGGATCTCTTCTTTATCATCTCCTGTGATGATTAAGTCATCTGCGTATACTAGCACTGTAGCTAGTTTCTCACCTTGAGACTTGACAAATAGGCTCAAGTCCGCTGGTGCCACCGAGTACCCACTTTGTTCTGCTATTTTGCCATACCATGCCCTCGGCGTTTGTTTTAAGCCATACAAGGCTTTCTTTAATTTGCAGACATAAGTTGGATGGACTTTGCTTTCAAACCCCTCGAGTTGCTCCATATATATATATCTCGATCTATCTCACCGTGCAGAAAAGCATTCTTTACGTCCATCTGCCAAGCTTCCAAGACTTGCTGGCTGCAAAGTGCTATTAGTACTCACACCGTTGTGATCTTTGCTACTGGACTAAACATTTCATCATAGTCCAATCCATATTGCTGTGAGAAGCATCGAGCCACTAGACGTGCTTTGTACCTTTCTATCGATCCATCTATCGGCTTCACGTCCTTGGGCTTAGGAACTAGCTCCCATGTTTGATTCCGTTTGAGGGCTTAAATCTCTTCCTCCACTGCCTGCTGCCATGCTTTGCTTTGGGATGCCTTTTCAAACATCATTGGCTCTGTAATGTTATATTCTTCAGTTAGAGCAGCATTTTCATACTTCGGATTAGGCTTAAATTATCTTTCTGACCTTCTAAGTTTTGGTTCAATCTCTTCAACCCCTTCTTGTTGGATCAGGCGAACTTCTTCTGGACTCTTGTGGTGGACACCTGTTTTCCACGAACTTGAAGATCTTTTCGGTGTCTTTGACAGGTCAGGCTCTAGCTCATCATCACTTTGTGTTAATACTGGCTCCTTGATGATTTCTAAAGTAGGAGGTGCCTCTTCCTCTTGTCTTTGCTCCCCTAGTTTTTCTTGTAACTGATCTTCTAAATTTCTAGAGTTTGGCAATGGTACATCTTGTGAAGACCACCAAGATGAGGCTTCGTCAAATACAATATTCCTCGAAGTGTAGCAGCGGCTAGTTGTGGGGTTACAACATTGCCACCCTTTCCTTTGACTGTCATAGCCCACGAAGATGCAACGAATTGCCTTCTTATCGAACTTGCTACATAGATAATTTGGCACAAATATGTAGCAGACATATCCGAATACTCGAAAGTGACTTAGTGTGGGTTTTGTGTGCCATAACTTCTGGAAGGGTAAGACCAACCCCAAACTTGCCTGCAGTAGCCTGTTGATCACATGAGTTGTTGTCTTCATACATTTAGCCCAAAATTTGCTAGGCACATTCTTAGCATGTAGCATGCTACGACAAGTCTCTGCAAGATGCCTATTCTTTCTTTTAGCCACTCCATTGTGTTGTGGAGTACTTGAGCAGGTAAACTGATGTCGAATTTGGCATTCTCTAAGATAGTTAGAGAACTCATTTGATGTATATTCTCCTCCATTATCTATTTGCAAGCATCAAATCTTCTTTCCAAGCTCACTTTCAACCTTCTTACGAAATTATTTGAACTTGGCTGGAACTTCAAACTTCTCTTTCATAAAATACACCCACACGTACCTTGAGAAGCCATCAATGAAGGTCACCATGTAGCGCATTCTGTTGATTGATGCTTGCTTTACCGGTCCGAAGACATCTAAGTAGATAAGCTCTAAGGGTTCCTTAGCTCTATACTTTGAATCTTCACATGGTAACTGATGTGCCTTACCATACTGACATCCGACACAAATTGTATCTTCTCGAATATCCAGTTGAGGAAGGCCCTTGAGCATAGACTTCTTCATCATTATTTTTAGCTTGTGATAGCTCACGTGACCCAAGTATGCATGCTAGAGTTCTGCAGTCTCATTTACGTAGGCTGATTCTGTTGACATTACGTAGAAAGACTCCAACCGTCTTCCCTCCATGATAGGAGTACCAAATAACTTAACCTTCTGGTAAACCTTCACATTCTCTAGGCCAAATAACACATAGTTGTCCAAGGATGTGAGTTGTGAGACTGATAACAGATTCTTCTTTATCCTTGGCACGTGATAGACGTCCTACAGATGTATTTTGTTAGAATTGAAGCGATGAGTGATGATTGTCTTACCAACATGGGTGATCGGCAACCTTGTATTATCAGTGGTCACTATTACTCGACCTCCTTTGTACTCAGACATGCTAGACAACTTCTCCTCGTCACCAGTCATGTGATTAGAGCATCCTGAATCAACGATCCAATCATTGTTATAGTTGATTGCTCCAGTTTTAGACTCCGTCACAAGAGCCGACTCATTAGGCTCAGACACAATCGTACACACAACCATTTCACTAATGGTTGGATTGTGATGTTCTTGCACTTCTCGTGCATCAAAGTCTATTTCTTTAGAGCAATATGTCTCATTAGAATTGAATATTGCAAAGGATGCTTGGAAGTCCCATTCTTCCTCACTGTTGTCTTGGTGACTTTTGAATGTCACCAAGTTACCTTCTTCTTACCTTCTCTTTGAACGACAATCTTTTGCGTAGTGACCTCTCTTTCCACATTTGTAGCACTTTATGTTACACAGCCATGGTGTTGAGGATTGTCGATCATGGTTGTTGCTGCCAAATTGAGCTCCCTCTGTTTGAGAGCTCCTATCATGTTGCTGTGATTTGGCATGTTCTTCATTTTTCTTTGGCCTTGTAGAGTTAGGCTGTCTTCGTCCACCCCCTTCTATTATTATTACTGAAGAGTGCCTCCTCTTCAGTCTTCAATGAGACCCCAGCCATTTGCTTGCATAGGCTTTCTTGATTGGCCAATAAATTCTCCAACTCTATAAGAGATAGTTGAATTGGCCAACCCCTTATAGCTGTGATGAATGCATTATACTCGGGTTTTAATCCACGTATAATGATCCTCCTCATTCTTTCCTCATTAATATTTGCTTTAGGATCTAGATCTGAAATTTCATGACATAGATCCTTAATTTTTGTGAAATATTCACTTATGGACTTACTTCCTTGAGTGGTAGACATCAACTCATTTTCTAGAAATTGGAGCCGGGCATCATTTGTTTTTGAAAACAATGATGCAAAGGTGTCCCATGTTGCCTTGGGTGTGTCATCATTCCTGATACGCCCGAGCAACTCATCCTCTATGGTTGTCTTGAGTACGTACGTTGCCTTTTCGGCCTTGATCTTCTATTTCCGAAGTGCCTCGACATTTTCCGTGAAGGTGGTGCAGTCTCATTTCCATTAACAACCTCCCACAAATCCTGCCCTTCAAGGTAGGACCTGATGCGACTCTGCCAACTCTGGTAGTTGTTGCTGTTGAGCCTTGTGACTCCACTCATTGTGTTTACAAGATCTACCAGCGTGACTTGGTGTGATCGTCCTGCACTTTCACCAAGTAAGTGTGGTCTCTAATCCACAAGCTTCACAGTCTTAAGTTGTGAACAATCAACTCAAGAAAACGGTCCTTGACCAACCTGGCTCTAATACCAAATTGTTGAGTTAAAACACGACAGCTATACAAAAGTGAATCTTTATTTTGATGCAAAGATACACTCAAGTATACAAGAAGACTCTCAAGGACACCTCACTTTTGGAATCACTCACACTCAAGCACTTGACTCCGCTCTTGATTGTTACGTCTTATCCCTTCCAAATGAGGTCACTTCCCTTTATATAGTCATCCACCTCCTCAATGGATGGCTAAGATTATTTTGATCCAATGACTATTATTAACTCTCTAGAATATTTTAGTATATACATATACTTTCCCATATTCTAGAACTGTCTAACCTATTCTAGTATATAATAGTACTTAAAATATTCTAGAACCTTCCGCAACCTTCTAGATTTCTATAAGCTTCTCTGATGTTCCGGAATCTTCTACAATATTCTAGAATCTTCCGAATTTCTTTAAATCTTTCTAGAATCTTCTAAATTATTCAACATATACAATTAATAGCCTAAATAATTATAAAAAAGTCAATAATGACTCTTATAGCATCTCCAATGGTAGTAGGCATTTACCTATCTAAATATTACTATAAAGTATATATTTTATTTTGCCTATCAACTATTTTATGTTTTTACTCCAACCATACTCTTTATTTTAGCTATTTATCCAAATACTATTAATTTTATAGAATGTCACGTCAACAACAAAGATGGAGGGAAATGATCCTAATGATTGAATACATTTTGTCTAGCGTTGAAGGCTAGCTATATGTAACTAGTGAATATGAGTTGAGCCAAAATGCCTAATCATATGGCTAGTGCATTGAAATTAAAAAAAAGTAAATCACACTAGACATTTTAACTAACAAGTATTATATGCCTAGTGCATTGGAGATTCTCTTTAACAGTTTCTATGCACCTACATAAGCACAGCTAAAAGTACCAACTGGTGAGAACTATGTAAAGCATACAGTAAGCTTCTGTCTAGTTCTCTTGAGTTCATGATCATGATTTAAATTAAAGATTGAACTTCTCTTCAAGTCATGATCTGAATTGAACATTGTCGTCTGATTTTGTGTAATCTGTCACATGCCTCGTTCCGCTAATATGAATTAATCATTTGTAAAATCTTAAATTAAATCAATTTGATAATTATATTTTTTTTTAATTTATCATGTTTATCACATAAAAAGATAAATAGCCTATTTTTTAAGATAATTATGTCATATGTTATTTTTAGACATAAATAAAATAAATTAAATTAGTTATAATTGTCAAATTGACTTAATTTTTTTTTGTGAATAATATATAAAAACATCTAATAAAACAAACCATTTAAATTATTGAATCCAAATATATGGTAAGTCTTACCGACTATGACATTACCTTCCAGTCAAAATCATGAACTCCAATCTACATCACAAACAGGAGGAAAGCCACATATATTTATTTTAAAACATAAACAGCCGTACATCATTTTAATAAACTTACACATGAACTTAAATACCATATCCAGACCGCTAATCTTTGTCCAATACATCATTTTAATAAACTTATACAGCAATTAGCAGTTTAATTAAGCACTGCTAACTCCAACTTAATTATTTATTATAACAACAACAGACCCAAAAAAAAAAAAAAAATTAAAAACTACTACTTAAATATACGAACAAGCGCAAGCACATTTCTCTATTATTATATAAAGACTCCTATTTCTAAACTACAACCTTATACTAAAAAAGATTTATATAATCACCACCGTAATATCCACTACTGTCTCTCCTCCACTCTTCTTCATGGACTATTCATTCACCGTCACACTGTAGGACTATCTACTCTTATTATATAACATTCCTTTTATGTTCTCTATTGGAGTATAATATATATATATTGATTGGTTGTTACTTAAATTTTAATAAAAAACTGGGTTTGAGTCTCCAGAAACCATGATCTCCGAGGCGGACCATAGCCTTGCAGCTTCGGTTGGGTTGGATCCTAATTTGGATGTTGAAACTTCGTTGCAATCCGCGAAGTACTTTCCACTCACGCTTTCAAGCCTCGCATGAGTCGCAACGTAGCAAGTCGTCGCAGCAGCCTAAACCAAATTTCAATTGTTCATCACAACAATTGCATAACTAAACTATATGTATTTTTGTTTTGTATTTGATCAATCAAACACTAGAGAGAGAGAGAGAGACAGAGAGAGAGAGAGTAATTAACGAACATTACCTGTGGAATTGTCTTCAAGAACTTGGAAGCCAAGAAGAACGCGAGATCTGCATATTCTAACACTTTGAATTTTAGAACAGGACTCAACTAGATGTATATATAATTGTATATACACTTGAATGAAACTGAGAGTTTTATAGAGTGGTAGTGAGTGACCTGTAATAAGGCCTTCCCGATCTCTGGTGAGTCTAGTCCTCACAATACCTGGATGAACGCAATTCACCGTAACGTTTGCTTCCATTTCCTGCAACATTCTAAGAACAATTAATTCAATATAAAATAACAAAAATAAATTTTTGATAAACAACAATTTTTGCGTTTTTTTTTTCATTATCAACTCTTTACGCTGCATTTGATTGGGAGATTTAGAGAGGAATTTAGAAAGAAAAAAAAAAAAATATGTGAAACTAGATGAAATATAAATATATTTTATTAACATTTTACCTATTTTATTTATTTTCTTTCTAAATCATTCCTCAAATCCTCAAATCAAACAAAGTATCAGAGCCATTGGCGGATTCTATCTAAGATTTGTATCATCCATATTGAAAAAGCGTTCGCATAAATTTTAAAATTAATCAAAATATACATAAACTAATTCAATACTTAGGTCAAGTTTGATATCTTCAAAAAAATTCAAAAAGTCAAAAAGTCACTATTCTATTTAAGTCACATCATCTTATTTCACATTACCTTCTAACACATCACTTCAAACCCAACCCAAATCCAACCATATTTCATAAAAAGTCAAAAAGTACACTTATTTAATCTTCCCAAACTTGACCTTAGTCGTAAAAAATATGAGTATTTCCTTTGATCCAAAATTTGAACTAAAGAGAACTATTTGAGTCCACGATGAATCCAACGAGTCCAAAGAACCCATCCAGTCTAGATTTTAGACGGAACGGAATCCTCCTCTAAAAATAATACTCCCTCCGTCCTAAAATAATGGTCCTTTTGGGGAATCTAACTTTTTTTGGTAGTACAATTATTGTACTTTTAAAAAGTTAATTTTCCAAAATTATCCTTTGATAGTATATTTTTTTGGGAATATCAATGTCATAATTGTACTTTTTATATTATTTATGAATTTAAAAGAAGGGCAAAATAGAAAATTTATGTTATTTTTGTACTTGATTTTTGAAGAAGGACTAATATTTTGAGACAATGAAAAATAGAATAAGGGACTAATATTATGGGACGGAGGGAGTAATAATAATAGTTACCTTGAGTCTGTGAGAGAGCTCCTTGGTGTGCAAAACGTTAGCGAGCTTGGAGAGAGCATAAGCACGTGTCGCATCGTAATGACTGTCGAAGACCAGACAAATTATCGAAGCAAAGTCAAACTGAAATTTCGTTTTCACACCTCATTTATTTCTCGAATCAGTAGTGACTCATCAATTCCCGATTTCCTAAAATTATTCAGTTTGAATCCATATTACCTTTTATTTCTAGTTATCAGATCGAGACAACGAATCACGTCACCGGAAAACCATCCGTGAATGCTCGACGACACGTTCACTATACGACCTTCAACTCCGGTAGCCTTGGCCGTTTCGATCATCTTTCTCAGCAACAGTTTCGTCAACAGAAAATGACCTGTGAATTTTCAAACACACACACACACACAAAAAAAAAAAAAAAGCCTCAGAATTCACGATACAATTACAAACGCAATTGTACATTTGATACTGAAATTTACCTAAATAATTGGTAGCGAAGGTCATCTCTATTCCATCGTCGGAGATAGCGTGCTCGTGTGAAAACTTTCCGGCGTTGTTTCTGAGATCAATCAAAATCAAACAGAGTTTAGATTAACACACACATACACATATATAGATACATACATGCATGAATGTGTATAGTTATGGAGTTACATGAGGAGATTGAGAGGCGAATCGAGATATTCGAACTCAGCGACGAAGCTTCGAACTGAACTAAGAGAACTAAGATCAAGAGCCATAACGACGATCTCCGATTCAGGAAATTCCGATACGATACGAGCCTTAGCTTCCTCTGCGGCCTTGAGGCTCCGAGCCGGGAGGATGAGCCGCGCGCCGCACTTGGCTAACACACGAGCAGTCTCAGCTCCGATCCCTGACGTGGCGCCTGGTGAACCACACGATCAAACAAGAACGTGAGAAAAAATATATATATATATATTTTTTAAACTCGTGCGCTTGTACTCTCTCTGCTTACCTGTAATGATGGCGGTGAGGGAGCGGAGATCCGGGGAGGTCTCGGTGACTTGCTCGGCGGTGGACTTGGAGCCGTAGCCACTGGGGCCGATTGAGCCGATCAGGTATTTTACTGTTTCCAGCATTTTCCTCGTTGAATTATTTTTTAAACTTTTGTTTGCTCTTGTTCTCGGTCGAGTAGTTTTTCTGTTGATGGAAAGCGAAGTACGTATATGCAGTTTGCAGTAACAGGGACAAAAGTTATAGATAGGACGGCGTGCTTTTGTCACTGATTGCAGGCCGTCTGAATTTACTTTTAGAGAGAGAGAAGGCGGGGATTTGGTTAGTCTGGTTACAAACCACAGAGAGAGAGGGAGAGTTTGGTTAGGAGGTAACGAGGATGAGTGGATGTAGGTGAGAGTTTTATCATGAATAATGCTACAGGTATTAATTTATGTATTAATTAATAATGTAATATAATTTAGGGCCGTGCTACATCCCCTAATTTGGGAGCTCTAATCCCCCGAAAAATCAGACCAAGGAAAAAAACAAAAAAAAAAAAAATTCCCCAAACGACGTCGTTTGGGGATGGGGGTTAGGGAGGGCATTTTTAGGGGACAAATCTTTTCTTATAATTTAAGATGTTTTGTAATATTTTGATTTATATAATAAATGAGTCAATAATAATATTATAACTAGTATTGAATATACTAGTTAATATACTAATAGCACTGGTTTGGAAAGTTGGATTGGAGTGTGTAGGGCTTTAAAATATTATAAAAAAATAAAATAAAATATCACATTCAAATTTAATTATTTATTTTTTTTCTTTTATAAAAATAGTCAAAACTTATTTAAATATTTAACCAGGGTAAATAATCAAAAAAGCTTCATCCATAAGTATAGCTTTTGGAAGGTATTTATAGGCTATGCTGCTTTTATGCATTTAATTTGTGAGAATAAGTGTGGAGTGATGATGTTATAGACAATCCCTACAAATATTTTAAAATAAAGTCAAGGTAAATCTCATTAGCACCGTGTGATAGCTACATGTATGGCCTAACCCGGGCTGTAGTCCCTATTTTTTTTTGAAAACGCAAGGACTTGGCTAAAATTTTTGCAAAGTTTAGCTCCAGCGCATAAATTAATAACTAAGGGTGCTGGTAGGGTTAAGGGGTTAAGAGCATCAATACAAATAAGGAGGTATACATGCTAACAATGTGACCCATGAGGTGCAAAGCAAAAAAAAAACTGTTCTTTTTTTTTGGGTTAAGGGGGGCGAAATACGTAACGATGAAGTGTTGGATACATATTTGTCATTTTCATTATTGTTTATTGAAATCAATTTTTTTAGTTATATTTGGTTGAAGAATTGAAAAAAAAAAATTGAAAAGAGAAGGAAAATATAAAAAGATGCGTGAAAGTATGTGAAATATATGTATATTTTATTTAATTTCACTTATTTTTCTTTTTCCTTTTTCCTTTTTTCTTTTCTTTTTTAAATTCCCCAACTACATAAGTGTTATGTCTACTTTGGGGATTGAGATTTGTTGTTTGAGTTTATGTACTCATTAAGGATCTCATTTTAACAATAATGTATATTATTAATTTTTATCAATTTATCAAATACACTTTTAAATGATTTTTAATGATGTGGTTATTTAGTTTAGATCTTACATGATAAAATATTTGACAAATTAAAATTTCACATTTGTTAGACACATTATTAGGGATAATTTTTAGAGAAAATTTGTGATAAATCTAATCTAAGAAGTGTATAAAGTATTAGATTTAATGGATTTTTTTATTGATGAGAGATCCATCATTTGTGAAATAGTTTGGTGAGAATTTTTTTTATTGATTTTAGAGTATATTTTGTTATTTTTTTATCTGTTGACTTTTTCACTATCTATCAAATTTATATCTATCTGTTCAAATATTTTTCTATTGTTCAAATTTTTTTGACTATGTGTTCAAATTTTTTTCTCTTATTTGTTCAAAATTTTACTATCCGTTGAAATTTACCACCCGATCTGTTGAAATTTTGCTATTGTTGAATTTTATCTATTAAAAAAGAATGAACAATAAATTTTTTTTTTTTGAACTAAAAGATTGCAAGCCAGTATATGTTGCAATCATCATCATCATTATCAACAATAACAACAACAACAACAACAACAACAACAACAATCTTTCTCACTCCTCATCTTTCTATTTCTCATTCTATTGTAGAAATGAACAAAACAAAACAAAAAAGAACAAAAAGAGAGAAGAGAGAGAAAAAAGAAAGGAGTTTTTTGAGCTCGAGCACACCCCTAATCTTCACAAACCAATTTCTCTTTCTATCTGTTCAAATATATTATGTTTCTCTCTCTACTCTCACCACAAACCCAGTTCTCTCTCTATGTTCAAACAATTTATGTTTCTCTCTCTATCTCTCTCTCACAAACCCAATTCTGTCTCTCTATCTGTTGAAACTTTCTTCACTTTATTTCAATAACTTTTTCATTGATTGCAACTTCGATCTTCGTCCGATCTAAAAACTTCATCTTCATAATGTTATCAAAATCTTTCATTCATTCAAAGATGAATTTGGGGAAAAAAATTACAGATCCCCATTTTCACACCAGGAACAAATTGTAAAATAATATACATCTGAAAGTAATAAATATATTAAACAAAAAATTAACCCATAAAAAAATCAATATAAAAAAAGCTTGCAATTCTTTAAATCCCATTTAGTTATTTTGATTTAGTTCAAAACCCAATCATGAACTAATACCAAAATTACACATACACAAAAAAGATTAAAAAAATGGTATATTTAAATATAGGAATATGAAATCCAAGGTCCCAACTATGACCTTTGGCATGTCCATTATGAAAACACAATATAGTGTCGTAGAAATTTAAATGCCATTTCAATAACAATTAACTTATCTCAAATATATAACACCAATGCATGTTAAGAACAAAGAGGAAATATGAATAAGAAGAATATAATGACTTACTAGCACCAAATCTGAACTGCCTCGCAACCTCTTTACTACCATCGTTGGCGAGTCACATCGTTGGATCGTGTTGTGGACATGGGACTGAAGAACCTCTAAGTTGATCTATGTGATCTCTGAAGAACCTCCTTGTGCAAAATCGGCTTATGTTTTGAAGGCTTCTGAATAGCAACAAAAAGTTCTAGAAAGAGAAAGAGAAAGAGTGTTCAGAAGACAAGTTCATCAAACCTTCTGGATTTGCAGGTCTTTGAAGACACTAGTCGTAACTGAAGCAGATCTAGAGGTGTTTGACCCAAGGTCGACTGTAGACACCCCATTTTATCGGCCCTAACACTTGGACGTTTTCTTTTGATTACCCATGATGAAAAAGAATGTGTTTCTCATATAATTCTTAGTAAGAAATATGGAATTTGTGTTTCACTACTGACCCTAAGCTGTTTTGGCCAAGTGTTCAAATCCTATTCAAAACTCTATTTTGAAATTTCTTTCCGCGTTTGTTCCAAAATTTTTTAGTGTTCCGAGACTCATTTTTAAACTTCAAAATGAAACATTTTCTTAAGAAATTGAGCAAAGAATAGTGTGGAAATAAGAGAAAATGACGAGAATTTTGTTGAAAAATCCTGTTTCATGCAAAACAGTCAGCCACGACCAATATTTCGCCGACTAATTTGCCCAAAAGCAGGCAGTTTCAGTAGAATTCTTGTTGAAAGCTTGTAGGTTATGCATTTCAGATCTTTTGTTGATACATTCATGCATGAGATACACCTAATTATCCTCATTTGGCCTCATTGTCAAAAGAGGGATTGTCTTTTACCCCAAAAGGAGCATCTAAGGCAACCAACCTTGTCACCCCATCATCCATGTCTCCCACTTCCTTACTTTGCCTTTAATCATTATCTATATGGATGATCAGAATGTATCAAAGGAAGGAGGGATGAATTGAGAGAATTGAATTAAGAGAGATATAGAGAGAGAAAAAGAGAAGTTAAGCTTTGAGCCAAAACTCATATATATGATATATCAAGTTCTATATACAAAATCATCCCAAGAATTCTGATATAGCCATATTCTTGAGCTTTAATCCAAAAGAGAGTGGTGTTTTTAAAGAGAGAAAAACAGAGTTGTATAACTCTCTTCCCACCCACATGTTAAACCATCCAAAAACACCATTCTAACTAGAATTTTGAATTTTAAATTGAGGATTAAGAGCACACTTCCTAAACTTGAGGGTGATCAAAAGGAAGTTTAGAAATTAAATCTTTTTCTAGAAGATAAATTTTGCACACTTTTTATTTTCTTGTATTTCTTGCATTTCCTTTTTTATACTGTTTTTCTTGCTTTAATTTCATGTTATAAACCTATTAGAAGCTAATGGAAGTGATTAGTTGAGCCACTTGCATATTTTTTGTTTGTTTTTTCTGGTATTTAACAAAACAGAGTTTTTGGCCTAGCCTGATTGGCCGGCCAGCCAATTTATTGGTGGCTGGCTAACTTTTTGGTTAGCCAGCTCATCTTTTGGCCAGCCAACCATCTTCTCCTGACAGAACCTAGCTGTCTCTTGGATGTCGAGAGAACAGTCTCCGAAACCCCCTAAAGGAAAAACGATAGTGGTTTGTGGCAACAGAGGTGGTGGTAAGGAGGTAGGATAAGAAGATGAAATGATGGTTAGGAATGTAAGGAAAAATGATAAAACCGAGCCTCGATCGAAACGACGAAATTTTAGTTTTCGGTCTTTTTATAACATACAGTTGTTTTGGTTTTAAACTTTTTTATACTGATGCAAACCGAACCGACCGAATATTATATTTAAATATTTTTATATTATAATTTCTTAAACATTATATGAGAAGTAACTAATATAATACACTTTTGTGATATAAATTAGGGAGAAAAACATTTATAGAGCAATTTCCATATATTTTCTTTATTTATTTTCAATGTAAAATTTTATAATCTACTATAAAACCTTTTAAAATTTCATGTAAATTCCTCTTCTATGTCAAACCCACAAAACCAGTAAAACCAAATCTAGCACACGCTATGTATCGATTTCTCAATAATAAAAATCGAAGGATCGTTCAATGCTAAATATACTTTCAACACCGACTGAACCGAACCGTTTCACCCCTAATTATGGTAGTGGTGAGAAGAAGACGATGATGGTGGTGGTGTTGAAGATGATAATGATGGTGGTGGTGATGAATCCAAAATCTAGCTCGGTTAGAGAGAGGAAGAAGAGAATGAATGAGAGAGGAGAGAGAGAGAAAGTCGTAGGAGTGAGAGAGAGAGATAGATAGATAGAGAGAGAAGTGGGTTTATGATAAAGGAATTTTATATTTTTAACAGATATCGTGTAGAATGGAAGGGATAGTTTTGTCATTTGACAGAAACATGTCCTTATTGACAGAAAAGTTTAGTGCGTTGATCTTTCACCAAAAGAAATTTAAATTTAGACTTTCGCCTGAGCGCCCTAGTTTTTAAGGGTGATAAATTAGGTGCCTCAAACATTTTTCTCATTTTAATAATTTAAATTGTTCATTTTTTAGATTATAATGTGTAAATCATTCTTACAAAAGAAAAAATAAATTAATTAATTTGACAACTGTAACAACGTTAGTTTATTGCATCTGTCTCCCAAAAATATATAGTCTAATTAATAATATTTGGTGTTTATTTTTTTGCAAATAAATATCATAAACTAATATTGCTATAATTATTAGATCGATTTGATTATTTTCATGAATGATCAAGTTGTGATAATAAAAAAAAAAAAATAATTTAAATCATTAACATGGGACACATTGTAAGTTTCACGAACACAAACAACACCATCTAATCTACAAAGTCTTGAGTGAAGAGAATCTAGAAATTACGTTGACCCCACTGTTACAGTTTGTCCACTAATAAATATAACAAAAAAAATTAAATGACTTAAATACCCTTAACTAAGAGCATCTCCAATGGTTTGCCATTGGAGCTGTCATTGCTATAATTTGGCAGCTGATATGAAAAGTGTGTTCCAGTGGTTGAATACGCTAGCTGCTAAATTTGACAAATGCCAAAGCTTATGCCAAATTTGACACAAGTTTTGGCAGCTACCATATGTGTCATTTCGTTCCCATCAACCATTTCCTTTCCTCTCTCCATTTTTCTTCATATTTAGACTATTTCAGCAACAGAATGCTATGCACATAGAAAACCAAACACAGGACAACGCCGGACGATTAGAAGACTCTACAAAGTTGGTTGAGATTTTTCAAAATGGCATCTGACCATTAGAGTATCATTTGCTATAATTTGGCAATTTGCTACTATCATTACCAAATTATAGCAATGGCAATGCTATTATAGCATTTGCCATTGAGATGCTCTAAGTATTTGAATTTATCAAGTTATCCTACTTTTCTCTTATTCGGACAACCAAAACATTAATCTCTTGAGGCCTTAAAATAAATGACCGGTAAACCTCTAATGACCCATTAGATGACTTGAGCTCAGGAATTTAGATATTATTTTCATGAGGAAGGGCAAAAATAAAAATAAATTTTTTTTTTCACCACATACACAAAACACATGTATGTACAATATGATATATATATATATATATATAAATTATATATACATAGAAAAAAAATTAAAAATCATAGAAGCAATTTTTAATAAGATGAAGTTTTTTTGGTGCAAAATAGAAAAAGAATGCAAGATGGGAGAAGAATAAATATGTATTTTTTTTATTCTAAGGGACCATTTTATATATAAAATGCTATATACATTTTTAAAGTGCCATGGCAAATAATATTTTTCACAGAAACAAGAGGGCTATGGCCTCTCATAATTTTTTCCTAGTTTTGTCCCTGTCTTTAGGTCATTATGCTTAATCAACCTGTAGCTCGACTTTTGTGCTCTTTCGGGGACATAAGCCCTACAGTTCGGACTCCCATGGTTCTGAATCTGATTTCACAAGTGCAATTGAAATAGATAAACACCAAAGAGTCCAAATCCTGGCAAACCTTTTTGAAAATCGATTTTGAATCAAAATGTCAAAAATGGATGCTTCGCAAGATACAAGAGCCGCCACCTAAATATTTTTAGAAAATTTAGGAAACCCCGTGACTCATGCCAAAAGCTACGTGTCCGTCATCACCAAGATTGTCTTGGCTCGGGAACTTAGGTACGAGAGGGAAAGGTCATGAATTGAGCACCCCACTCGCCCGATCAAAGATTGGCTCTACTAATCATGATGTGAATCTTATTTACATTATATGCTCCTGTTCCGGTTATTAGGCTAATCATTACTATGTGATGCGCACACAAATATAGACTATTTTGCCAAAATTGAAACATTTGATTTCATGTTTGTTTTTTAAAAGAGTTTGTGAATGTGCCACTTAAAAAGTGGGCTCAAATGTACATTAATCAAACTATCCCAATTCAAGCAACTAGCCTTCATCCACAGCCATTCAAACAATTATTACTTAAGCACTTAGCCCACGGTAAAAGCTTTGACATGGTAACAACTACACTCATGCGATATGCTAAAACAAATAAAAGCTCACTTACTACTCCAAGCCAAAAAAATATGACAGAGTTAGAATAATGCATGATCCTAACTATGAATATGACTAATGTAACGCATGCAATATGCAATTACTAGGCCGGCTATAATATGGCGTATGGATCAATTTGATAGCATGCGGTCTAAGTTTGTATTAAAGAAGTATTAATTAACAATGCAAGTTTAGAATGGTGCGCCGAGCTCAATGCATGCAAGACAATGATGCAACGCATGAGAAATGCTAAACGAAACATGATGCCCGAATCTAACCATCATAAGCAGGTAAATAAAAGGGAAAAGACGTGGGGTGGGAAGACATATACATTATTACAACTGTGCCCTCGCGCAGGAGGGTCTGAATAAACTAACTGGAGCAATATAGCTTAACATAAACTAATATCTACCTAGTTATTACAAAACCAATTAATTAATTCACTATTCTATGGAACTAACTAATTAATTTCACTAATTAATTAATTACAAATTAGAATTAACTAATTAATTATAACATGAATACAATATTAAAGAAGTAATTAAGCTAACTAATTAGCCTCGAGAAGCAGGGATGCTCATGCATGCGGGATTTCCACCCGAAAAGCACACTATTCTGTTGCTAGAATGCTTCTGTTGCACAGTAGAACATGTTTCACCTCAACCTCTACTTTGTTCTATTCTAAAAAAACTGCTGCTTAATTTGACAAAAGTGGCCGGCGGGCCAGAAGTAGTGGCCGACCGGCCACAAATGGTAGCCTGTTGTCCAGAAATAGTAGCCTGCCTGGCCATAGAGCTTGGTTCCTCCTACTGCAACAGAAAGCATACAGAGCACAAACAGGGTATTTCCAAGGTATGTTTGTACACCTTACCCCTCTTATCATCAAACAACATCAAAGAGTGGCAAGCTCAATTCACAAGCCATTAATCGATGCAATTTATTGCATGATGGCCTATGAACGAGGTTACAATTTCAATAAATCACAAATAAAGACTCTCAAACCTCCTCCCTATCATGAATTGATCAAGGGAAGTGGTTGACCTTGGAAGACTTGAACCATTTCATCACTAGCAAGTACGAAATGCCTCAAGTTTCCATATGTTCAATTAACGTCTGATTGAACACCAAATTGATTTTTATCTTGCATCATTTTAATCCTCATTTTATTACTCCATTTTAATTACCAACCATTCCTCAGCCAATTGAGTCCAAAAGTGAGCTTTAAGTGCTCTAATGGAAAGGAGCACCAAACCAAGTGTTTGTTTTAGGAATTAGAGAAGTGTCATGCCGTGGGTAATGAACCCCCAAAGGGATTAAACAATTAAGCACAACACTTCAATCTCAAGCTTAAACAAACAAGTAGCTTGAAATAACTTTCAAAGCAAAGAAAAAGCCAAGAAAGGAAGGAGGTTGAAAGGTGATTAAAGGTGATCACAAGTATGGAAAGCAAGAAATAAATGTTATAACTCAAATAGGTTGGTGGCTAAGGCCTAAACCACCAAATCTATGAGGACCATTACACTACAAGCATGTAATATAAAACATAAATGACATAACCAGCCCAAAACAGTCCTAAAGTAAGCAAAAACAATACTGGAATTTAGGTAAAAATAGATAAAAGACTAAGTTAAAATAATGGAGAATTTAAGGTAGTAAACAAGCCAAAGGAGGGGTGGCTAACCCCTCCATTTTTGGGACTCAAAACTTGATTTTTAGCCTTTGAAAAACTCTGAAATTCAGTGATAAAAAGCTTAAAAAAAGATATGAAATGTGTGGAAACACAAGGCAAAGGCCTTAGAAACAAGGTATAAAGAAGGGCTATCAACCCCTCTACCTTTAATGGCCTTAAATCACAAGTTTCAACCCAAAATACAGGTAATAAATAGTCTAAAAAAACAGTAGAAAAGATGGAAAACAAGTGGTGTAGAGATGGTACAAAAAACACTAGAAGGTATACCTCTTAAAGAGGAATCTTCTTTGAGTTACAAATCACCAATTTACACTCTCAAGTGCCTCAAGAGCTCAAATTCAAGCTCAAATCACCTCAGCAAGAAGCTCTCTAGGTTTGATTTAGAGTGTTTAGGCAAAGGCTATGCAAGTTGTAAGAGATAGAGAGAGAGAATTTAGAGAGAAGAATTTTCCAAAATTTGCTTTCAAAAATATTTTCTCACTCCTAATTTTTCTAACCTTCAAACCAAGAGGGGAGGTCCTCTATTATAGAAATATATGAGCTTCAGTGAAAATATCTATATATAAACAGTTGGTGCAGTGTGGGAAGAGCTGGTACAAATATCTGCAAAAAATGCTTTTTGACACAAGTGGCCGGCAGGCCACTAGTGGGGGACACTTGGAAGGCCAAAACACTCAAAATGGCCAAATTTTGCACACTGGTGGCAGGCCACCATTAGTGGCCAGTAGGCTACTATTAGTGGCCACCACAAAAAAAAAAAAAGCTTCAAGACCCGATTTTAAATGGCCCCTTCTCTCTCATTCGGACTCTGTTTTAGGTCATTATTGAGTCTAAATTAAAGTAGGGGTGCAACTTGGGCGGGCTCACCCAGAACCCGAGCCCAGCCCGAATTTTTTAGGGCTTGGACAAAATATTTTCAAATTCAGTATGGGCTTGGGCAAAAATTCAGAAGCCCGAATTAAATTTGGCGGGCTTGGCAAAGATATAAACAACCCGAGCAACCCGAAACCCGATTATACATGTATAGATATATAAAAATATTAAATATAAATATAAATTATTAGTCATTACATGATATTAAAGATTATATTATTAAATCATATTGAATATTTATTATATATACAAATAACATAAAATCTTACTTTTTTCTTTTTATTTTCACTCATAAATTGTAAGGACTACTATAGTGGTATCTCTCTTACATTATAAATATTGTTTTGATGGTATTAATGTTTCCTAATAAAAAACAATAATAAAAATAAAAAAATAAAAATAAAAAACTGCATTTTTACAATCGGGCAATTCGAGACTCGGGTTTAGCTCGGGTCGGGCTTGGCAGACAACCCGGTTACAATTCGGGCTTGGGCGGGCTTGGGAAGTCTCAGCACAACTTGGCGGGTTTCCCAACCCGACCGAACCCGCCCGAGTTGCACCCCAAATTAAAGCCCCGAAAGTATACTTTCCAATGGTGGAAGCCTCACATTTAGATTCTAAGTGTGAAAGAGATATGCCTATTTTAGTGAAGGTGCTCATTTCTGTCCTAACGAATTGATGCTTAATTTCTCCCCCAACTAGTTTTCTTCCCTCCCCTTCGATTTTCTTCAACTCCAAACCTCCAAATAAAAAATTTTAAAGATTTTTTCAAAGAGTTTACCTCTCTTTCATTTATCTCCACTTTGTCCTTACTCGGTTTACCGAAAAGTGCAATATTTTGAACGAAATGCAAGCCTCGGAACATCGTAGAAACATTTTCAAAAATATTTTGAAAAAGAGGGTTTTAAGGTCTAAAATAGTTTTGTCAAAAATGGGGTGTAAGATTGGGATTTAGAAACTCTTCTTGCTTAATAAATCGAACGTTTGCACACATAACTTTCATCATCGAGTGATCAATCAGTGGCCCCAAGTCTTAAGGGCGGTCAAAAATGGGTGTTTACAGTTGCCCCCTTTTGAAGAGCTCGAAGTCATGACATGGTTGAGTGAATGTCAAATCCCGAAGACGACTCATTTTGACAAGACCGTAAGACTTGGGCAAACAAACAAAATGCAAATACAGTTGGTTGAACCTGAGGTTACCTACGTATCCCTTTGCAAGAATCAAACAGCGTGTTCAGGGGCAGAATGCAAATGATACACAATATAATGCAATAATACAAATGATATGTAGTCAATGCAATAATATAATCAAACCACAAGTAGTGCTTACACACAAATATCATAAAGGGATGGAGATGCAAATCAAACTACGTTTTATATAAAAAAGAAGTGGGCATAGCCAAACACGCCTAACATAGGCTAAGTGCCTACATCCTCAATACTGGCTCAGCGCACATGGATGCTTACACATAACAGAACCATGTTTCAACGTAAAAGGGGTGCGGGCACATCAGAACTGTGTTTTTCGTAGAAAGAGAAAGAGTACAAGTAATTGGGTGGTATGATATAAGTGAGGAATGATCTGTTAGGGAAAGCATATGATCCTAAATGCTAAATAAAACAAGACAAAGTAGATGCAATGAATGCAATAGATGTAGTGAATAAGGCGTAGGCCGAACCACATTTTACCTAGAAAAGGCATGGACACAAAACAAACCATGTCTACACAAAAAAAGGTGCCGACACCCTCAATACTGCCTCAGCGCATCATGGGTACTTACACATAATAGAACTATGTTTCAACAAAGGAAAGTATGAGCACATGCCAAACTAAGCTTAACATAAAAAGGATGTAGGCGATGAAATGGATAATGTAGTAAATGCATGCAATAAATTCTATATGCAATACCATAGATGTAATAGATAATAAAATGTGATGTAGAGCTATGAAGTGAAAGTACCTTACAGGGGCAATTAATGATGACTCACCTTATGCTACTGTGGATTTTCCTCTTCTTCTTGGTGCGCTTCCAAACCACAGGTACTACTTTTCTCCCTGGCTATGTTCGTAACTTTTCCTATTCTCCAACAGGGTGACAGACTAGATTAGTTCAGTATCCAAATTGAGACGCATATAAGCTACTTCAACCTATGGGACTTCATACAGATTTTAAGCCAAGGATACACCTTGGGTATTTAAACCAGAATTTAGTCTCGGAAATCCTGAACCTTTATGTTCTAGCCTCGGCCATTCGAACTCTAGTTTCACTGTCTTAGTTGGTCTCTTGGGAACTCATTACAAAACAAGGCAGGTGGCTATACAGACCACCTAAGCCATTCAGGCACGACAAACACCAAAGAAATTGCACCTCTAGAGGATTTAAGGTCTCTTAGACCTCGTGAGGGCACAAGACAGTGCGATGTAGGGTGACAAGATAGTGCGATATAGGGTGCACAAGACAGTGCGATATAAAGTGCACAAGATAGTGTGATACAAAGTGCACAAGATAGTGCGATATAGGTGCACAAGATATGCGATTCAAAGTGCACAAGATAGTGTAATACGGGGTGCACAAGATAGTGCGATACACGATGAGATTGTGTGATAGATGTGCGAAGTGATTATTGTGCGATAGATGCAAGAATGATTGTGCGATAGATGCAGATGTAGTATGCGATGACAGGTTATACAAGTGGGTGATGCTTAGAAAATGCAGTAAACCAACAAAGCTGGGCTTTAGAAAGCACCTCATGGAGTGAGTGGCGAAGAACCCTCTACTCTAACGGGATCTCCTCCTTTATTCTTCAAAATTTTCTACCTTCAACTCACAGTTCAAAGGTTCTCAGATATTGGCAAGGGGTAACATCTACATGTGAAAACCACGTATGCTGCTTTGATCACATTTTGACTTGAAGCAGGCTTGAACTCGGGGTCGAGGTACACTCATACTCTAGAGAAATGGGAGGCCTGAGAAGGTGCACTGGAATGCAGTCTCGAAATTGCTAAGTTGAAACACACTAAGATGCTCCAAATTTTCTCTCTTTTCTTTTGCTTTGCATTTGGAACCTATGTAGCTTCAGATAGGTCCTGGTTCTATTGCTCTCATTTTTATCGAGGTTGGACCATGCAGTTTTATAAAGGAACGAATCCTGTTCTGTACACCATGTTGGGAATGACACAACACTCTAGCACAAAACGATTTATTTTTGAAATTGAAATTGAGAATGAGTTCTTAACCGAGTATTAAGCCTAGACTGACCAAAGTCAAAACGACTCAAACAAACGACTCAAAACAAACAACAACAAATACAACACTTAGATGCTTGCTTTCCACCGGCGGAAAATCCCTCGTTCACGGGGAGCCCACTGCTTCTCCAGGTATTATTTCCCACCCTTTTCTTATTTATGACTCTCACATCATTTTGGCCCTCAATCTTTATTTCTCTGAAAAGCACTTTCCTCACTTTTCTCTCAGCTGCATATCTCTCTATTCTTTAATCTCTCTTACTTTTTTATCCTTCCCCTGGGGTGGTTGATGGATAAGTAGGAAGTTATGGGCTCTTACCCTGGTATTTTGCTAGATTTTCCTTCTTTCGCTCACAACTAGTGAGCTTTCCCACAAGGGAGTTGTGGTGCAACTGGATGTGCAGCAGATCTGCAACTAACATCGGTTGACGATGCCCTTGGCTTAACTTGACTGAGATGAGTTACAGCATAGTCCCACGAGTCAGGTATACAATTGATTGGTCTCACATATTGCGTTTTCTACTCCCCATTCTGGTTCAAAGCCAATTTGGGTGTGATCAAATCCGTCCAGATGTAAGGGGTCGAATATCCAACTCCATTTCCAGTTCGTGCTTCACATTTGGCTTGATACCTCACTGCTGAGAAAGCATTGGCCCCTGCTACTAGCTCTCAGTTGTGCTCTTCCTGGCGAGTGCACTGACAACAGGGAAAAGACATGAAAACCTGACTCAATTATGCCCCTTAGTTCATCATTTTGACCCTTTTTTGTTTTTGGCTTTCTGCTAAAGACAATTTTGACCAACATGAGGGTTAGATTAATATGCTTGTTCGACTTTCTGCTTTGAAATCATGTAAGTTAGGTTTAAGTACTAAAAAATTTCCTTTTTTGGGTCCAAGAAATGGTCCAATTTTGGAAAAATAGAATAATTTTCAAGAGAATTAGTCAACTTCACTTAAAAAAAAACCTAAAAACTATTTGTAAATGGCCACTACCCGACAATGAGGAATTAACTCTTGAGATGTACAACCTCAAATATGAACTTGATTTATCTTGTAGCTGAATCTTCTAATGGAATAGGACAATCGATTTTGAACAAAGATGAGCATGAAGATGATCCAATTGCACATGGATAGAAGCCGAGTTTGAATAGGGATAAGCCAACCAACATGGATCAGAACAAACAAGTTGAAAAAGGTTGGGGCCGAAACTTCAGGATGAAATTGCCTACGTATCCCAAAGATGAGAATCAGGCCGTACGTAGTTGCAGGTTTAGGGTGCACTCGGGTATTAACTCTCTCATTTTGCGCTTTAACTTTTCCAAAACCGCCCTTCCGGGTTTTCATACCTTACGAGCTATTTTTTATCTTTCTTTTCATTTTCTCTATTTTTCTCTTTTCTCTTTTCTTTTCTTTTTTCTTTGTTTCCATTTTTTCATTTTTGTTCTTTTCTCTTTCTTGCTCTAACTTTTGCCTGTGTCGCCCTTCTAAGTTTTCGGCCCACGAGCTCTCAAGGATAGAAAAGTTAACTTGTCCATATTGATTGGCCATAGGATCTCTAAGCCATTTGAATCCACGAGAATGGCTGCTGTTTCTGACTAAATAGTCTTTGATGATATAAGAGTCCATCCAATTGGTTTGAATTTGCCCCTAGTGTCACAAATAGGAACTTGACTGTCCTTTAGCAATAAATTTTCCTCTCTCCATTTATAGAATCTGGCTATCTTACTGGTCTCCATTAGCTCAAGAACTGACTCATCTTTTGAATCTTCGAGCACATCTGACCTTTTTGCCCCTAGTTCAAGGGCTACTTCTCATCCAGTCTTTGCAAGCTTCCTTGGAAGACATCTAACCTTCTTGCCCTAGTTCAAGAGCTGCTTCCAATCCGACCATGCAAACCTCATATTTTGGTTGATCGTTGAACATTCTGAATCAAAGTTTGAAAGCAAAGGGGTCGAGTCGCTGAGACCGAGAGTGATCTATGCTTGTATAAATCTCTAAGATCAATTCCAGGCATGTCTTTGTGGGACCACGTAAAATATTTTTGAAATATTTTAATAAAAGACGAGTTATTGTGCTCTTCTGAAGACAATGTAGAACCAATCTGGATCAAGCCAGGATCCTTCTCAGTACTCACATTAGCAGACATTTTCTCATTCATTAAGGGCTTAGCAGGCCCCTTTTCCTCTCAGTCGATCAAATTTGCAAATCCGAGAGAAATTCCTCTTTGTTTGTTTTCATCACAGTGTTAGAAAAGTTTTGAAAAAACTTTGGTCAATGCAATGATTTAAAGGCACAGAGAAGTAGGTGAAAAAACTGCCATTTCATTCAGAACTTCTGGCTCAACTGGCTCCATGATAGAAACAGACTCAAAAGAAAGAGTGGAAAAGACAAACAAAAACAAATAGGGAAGTGATGCCCGAGTTAACATGCTCGAAATCAACTGACTTTGACACAACAAGACTGACTTCAATACAACAAAACAGACTCAATACCACAAGACTGACTTGATACCCAGTTCAGAAAGTAAAATAAACAATATTTTCAAAGTGCTAAAACAGTGCGTGCCATCCACCACATCTGGAGTAAAGTGAGCGCCATCATCACAGGTGGTTCATTCTCGATTACACAGTCACATTATCCCTTCAAGTTCATTGATCCAGGACTCGATAGACTTTGTAGGACCTAGTAGAGTGATGACCTTATTGTCAATTAGGTATTGAATTTATGGCGAAGACGAAAACAACCATCAGTGTTATGGCCAGTTTGTTGATGGAAGACACAGTACTTGGCAGCATTATACTTGCGGAAGGGATTAGGGAGAGGTCGTGGGTCAAGGGTCTTAAGGGGTTTAAGATGGCCTTGTCCTATAAGGATTTGGAGAGCTTTGGATAAGGTTATGTAAAGGGGATTGGGTGCGGTTACCAATCCTGGCAAGGATTGATCGAGGGGTTAGCAGGATATGGATTGGGTTTGGAGAAGACCTCCTACAGGTGTAGGATTGGAGCTGAAAGGGGTGTTTCTGGTCAGGCATCCCTTTTCATGGTTTAGCCCAGATTCAAAGTGCCCCTAACCTGAGCGGCAAAAGTGTCATCCACTAGTCTTTGCAACAACTGTAAGCACTTTGTTGTTTGTTTAACCCTTTAGCCTTCAAAGCCTCAGTAGCCCACCGGAGATGTGTATAAGGATCAATACTTGCCCTGTCTTTGTTCTTGCCCTGCTTGTTTCAATTTGCCAAGGGATTCGGTGACTATATTGAGGCGAGGCCCAATTATTGTTGACATGTCGTCACCCAGACTTGAAACAGTTTCAGGTTGGCCTTTTCAATTGCAGCTACCCCAAGATTCGTGAGCCTTTTGGCGGTGAAATTTCTGGCATATGTAATGTGGTCGATGACGGAGCCAAAATCCCAAAGGCTAAATCTGCCACAATTCTCTGCAAATCTTCAATCATGCTCATTACTCAGAAGTAGTGGGTTCATGGGTTTGAGATGATTGGGGTTCAAGTGCAATCTATCATACACAAGTGTGTGCTTTTTGGAATGAACACCTCAAGCTTGGGTAAATAAGCTGGGGTGATGTATTACTGGGGTTGTAGGTAGATGGTTGTAACAAACCCGACCCATGGTTAACGTTAATCCATGATTTAATATGTCTAATAAGTTATTGAGATCAAATCCTGAATTAATTGCATGTGTGATGCATTATTTGTACTTTTATCTGTCATTCATAGGAAGATCTGTTCATGTTTCCTTTCGGTTGTGAATTGAAAGCCTTATTAGCATTCGATTTCAGAAATTGACTTGATTTATGTGTTATTGGGGATTTGTAGAATTTTGTGGTAGGTTTAATTGAAATTCGATTCGGAATGATTAAATTAGAATAAATAAATGCCCAATTGATAGTGATCAACAAAGTAATTAGGCCATTAGCCAAGCCTATTTAAGGCCACCTCAACACCTCATATACACTTTTTGCACCACATTTCCTCTTGATTGAGTTCAAACGTGTAGAGACAGAGAGAGAGACTAAGAGGAGAGTGGCTTCAACATAGGAGTTGATCGAGAGAATTTGGAGATTTGGCTAGGAATTTCAACCAAATAACTCTAGAGAGACCATAGTTGAGCATCTAAGGTAAGAAGTTCAACCCTTAGTTGTGTAATTGAATTAGTTTTTGTAAGAATTCAAGTAAAGGAGGTGGACTAACATGAGAATGAGCTAAGATTAAAGAATTGTAGCTCAAATCATACATGAATGTGCATATCATGAAGTTTTTGAAGTTGTTTTTACAAGAATTCTCACATACATGTTCATATCTTAGTTTGGTTCAAAGAATTCAACTTATTCTTGAGCTTAATGACTCATTTGATCATATTTTAGAAGGTTGGAATTCATGACATTGCATGCAAGTTATGTTATCTAAGTTTCAAGTTTTGTTTACTACAATTGGCATAGCTTTTGGGCTTGATTTTGCAAAATAGCTTGTAATTCATCATGTACTATGAGTTTCTCAATGTTTTACTAAGTTTGGTCCAAAAGGATGTGTTTTGAAGGATTTGAAATTGAGTTTTGAGTTTGGAGCAAATCTAGAAATTCAAGAATTCTGCTCCTACGCTCGAGCGAAGGAATCTACGCTCAAGCGACCACTCTGAGTGCGTTTACTTCCGCTCGAGCGACTAGAAGTTCACTCAAGCGTGAAATGCATGCTCCCAGAAGTTCTTTTGTTTTGCAAGTTGCTCGAGCGACAAAAGTTGCGCGTGAGCGAGGGTATGTTTCTCACGCTCGAGTGAGTGTCGAGCGGAACAATCTAACAACCAGCACTTTTGCAAAAGTTTATAGACCACTCGAGCGACCACTCACATCTTGCATGTCTGCTAGAGCATAGGAAGTTGCGCTCGAGCGAGGACCCTATTTTCAGCAAGTGTTTGTTAAGCATTTCAATTGCATTTTTGCATCCTCATTCCATCCTAGGCATTCCTAGGTCATGATTAAGGCACAATAATGAGGATAAAAGTAGAGACACACCAAGATAAAAAAAGAACAAAGTAAATGTTTCCGGGTGTGGCAATTCAGTATGTATTCGTTTTGTACCTGTGTAGGTCACGCGCTGCAAGATATCTGAATGCCTACTCTATTCGACTGTTGGAGCCATCTGTTATTTGTAAGTAATAACTCTGTATAGTTATGTTAGACTTTGATTATTTTCTGATGATATGAAATGATCAGTTTTCTGAAATGCTATGTTTTGTGTGAATGAATGATCATCCCAAGTTCCTGAAATGTACTCGTGGCATCCATAGCATCATGTGAATTTTGCGTCCCTTTATGGGTCATCAGGTCCCTTTATGGGTCATCGGAATGCCTTTACAGCCGTTCTTTATGGGTCATCGAAAAAGTCTCTGTGCACATGAGTCATCGAAATGCCTTATGACTGTCCCTTATGGGTCATTGGATTTGTTAACGCTAATGGATGTGCTACGTACTATGATGTGAAATGTATGAACTTTGAAAATGAAAATGATCATGTATATGAATCTGTTTTTGATTTGAAATCTGAATATACATAAGACTCTATTTCTAATATAGACTCTGATTTCTAACTCTATGATGGACTTCATTCATTAAAACCCTTTACTTTGTTATTATTCACTGGGCTCCCGTTCACTATTTATATTATATATGTAGGTGACCAGGCGCGCGACTAGGCTTAGGATGATGCCTGAAGGGTTTTTGTGTTGTTAGCCACCCCCTGTGCCTCCTGAGGAGGTTCTGGATCATGTCAAGTCCTGTGGCCATGTTTTGTGAATATTGAAGACTTGGTTCTTTTGTTTTGATTATGGACAAACTTCTGTTAATATGTACAGTACATGGAGTGACGTGTATCAACTATATCTTTTGACGTCACACATATTTTATTAAAGTTTAAGAATATCTATCTCATGTATGTCTTCACAGCTCAATGGACTATGTATATTTCTGTTTATTACTTCCGCAGCCCCTAATTTCATGTATTTTGTTAAGAGACCTTTTATAATCCAATAATTATTGGCTGGTTACGACGCTAAACCCATAGGGCAGGTTTGGGTTGTGACAATGGTAGTGTATGGATTAGGTTAAGGTGTGAAGATAATGGGTTAGTGGTGGCTTGAGGTTTTTTTTTAGTGGAGCTATGCTTCCTTCATCAATAAGATCCTAAATCTTATGACGGAGGCGGATGCAGCGGTTTGTTTGTATCATGACCGTGTTGTTGATGATAGGCACAGTATTTAGCTGGGTCATATCTTGGTGGAAGAGGATTTGGGAAGGGTTGGGGTTCTAGGAGCTCTAGGTACCTTTTTTCTAGCAGGGTTTTCAAGGCTTGAGCGAGACTCATGTAAAGAGGATGAAATTTCGGGCTTGGGGCCGAGTTGAAGTGGTTGGTAGGCTATTATCAGCAAAAGGATTTTTGATGGGACTGGTGACAGTGTTTACTTCTGAGCATTTCATAACTATGCTACCACTGGTGGTAACATTAGAACTATGAACAATATTCTCCTCACAGGCTCATTATCTTCCACATGAGCCTTTGTCTGATGGCGTCCTTGATGATTCGAACCCCAATTTCATGGAGGTCCTTAAAGTTGAATATCATTTTCTGCAATATCTCAGCTTGCCTAGCCATATCTTGCTACAGCGAACCTACTGATTGCTAAAGACGGATCAATAAATCCTATAGATTTGTCAGAGACTGAGCCATGATAGGGTAGATGGTTGTGCTCTAAACAGAGGTGATCTAGCTAGTAAATGTTAGAATAGTGGAACCGGTGAGCCCTGTCTGGTCTTCTTTGCCTTGCCATCGACGAAGAAAACACTGGTTGCCTTGAACTAAATTTATGATCTGACAAAGTCTATTGACACGAGTCCAGAGAGTACTAGGGGAATCAGAGCTTTCTGAAGCTTGTGGTTCCAGGACTACCTAGCAAAGAGAAACAGACAGCACCTCGGCCCAATTTCATAAAACCGATACGATCACAGCTGAATAAATGTACGCCCTGCTGATTTCTGCCCAACAAACTAATACTAATTGTACCACTGATATGAAGCACCCCTGTATAGTTTCACTGCAAAGCACATACCAGGTAAAGAGAGCCAAAACACCCCTATGAGGGGGGTAGGGTTCCCTGTCATAACTTTGGCATGATCTAAGGTTTCACTATTCAATCAAGCGGTTTCACGCAATCTTGCATTCGGGTAAGCATCCTGTCCTAGTTTGGAATAGTCACTATGGCTTCACTATATACATTAGGCCAAATGGTCAAGAAAGTACCTCAGCAAGACTATCTAATATACCTCTCACACCTAACACCGAGAAGTGAAAGGAGGATCAAACGGTACAACGGTAGTCCAGATTTAAGGGTTGTGTTCCAATGTGGCAGAGCCCATGACCGATCAGACTTTTGGCAAACTTTTGGGTGAGCCTCGGCAAATCGTCCAGGAAATAGCAGACCAAACATAGTGACTTAAGCGCACCAATGCAAATGCAAAGAAATATATAAGTGTAGATAAAATTTCACATCATGAAGTTCGAGTCAAGTTCTCTAATTCCCCAGCAGAGTCACCAGAAACTGTAGCTCGACTTTTCGTGCTCCTTTTACAGTTCGGACTCCCATGATTTTGAATCTGATTACACAAGTGCAGTGTGAAATAGATAAACATAAAAGAGTCCAAATCTGGCAAACCTTTTTGAAAATCGATTTTGAATCAAAATGCCAAAAATGGACTGCTTTTCCAGATACAGAGTCACCACCTAAATATTTTTGGAAAATTTAGGAAACCCCATGACTCATGCCAAAGGCTACGTGTCTGTCATCACCAAGATTGTCTCGACTTGGGAACTTAGGTACGAGAGGGGAAGGTCATGAATTGAGCACCCTCGCTTGCCCGCTCAAAGATCGGCCTCTAATAATCATGATGTGAATCTTATTTACATTATATGCTCTTGTTCTGGTTATTAGGCTAATCATTACTATGTGATGCGCACACAAGTATAGACTATTTTGCCAAAATTGGAACATTTGATTTCATGTTTGTTTTTTAAAAGAGTTTGTGAATGTGCCACTTGAAAAAGTGAGCTCAAATGTACATTAATCAAACTATCCCAATTTAAGCAACTAGCTTTCATCCATAGGTATTCAAACAGTTTATCACTTAAGCACTTACCTCATGGTGAACATGCTTTGACATGGTAACAACCACACTCATGCAATATGCTAAAACAAATAAAGCTCACCTAGTACTCCAAGCCACAAAAGATGACAGAGTTAGAATAATGCATGATCCTAACTATGCAATATGACTAATGCAACGCATACAATATGCAATTACTAGACTCGACTACTAATATGGTGTATGAATTAATTTAATAGCATACGGTCTAAGCACGTATTCAAAGAAGTATTAATTAACAATGCAAGTTTAGAATGATGCACCGAGTTCAATGCATGCAAGACATGGA
>JAPPVO010005604.1:0-53076 GCA_030407325.1 Camellia japonica | reverse complement strand
AAGAATGTAGTGAATTTATTAGACATGGACGGGAGTCATGTATTGGGGTGGTATGGAATAAGTGGAAATTGAGTTTGTGAAACTGTTTCTTCTTTTTTTAAGGATGGGGGGGGGGGAATCGGATGTTGTCAAATGATTTTATGAAATGAAGGAAAATTGGGGAGGGGGGGGGGGAATCGGATGTTGTCAAATGATTTTATGAAATGAAGGAAAATTGGGGAGGGGGGGGGGAAAGGCATTTTCTTTATGTGTTGGGAGAACATAATGTTTTAGAGAAATAGATAATTGTATATGGATATTTTGTTATAAAATGCCATATAATATATATAGTATGAGATAAAGCATTTATGATCATAGTTATTTGTACATTGTTATTATTGAGGATTATGTGGGATCTATACTGGAGTTTATGTTCATCCCACCTTGTTAATTTTCCTTTCAGGCACTTATGGTTAAATGATTCAAGATTGGTGATCTTCATTATGTGTTGGCCATAGGGCCTTTTGTATGTCAGCGATGTGACAACTTGGTAAGGCCTTTAAAGTAATAAGGGTTAAACCTTTTTCTTTTATTGTAAATATGTAAGCCTACAGGCATCTTGTTTGTTGTAGTTTATGTTGTATTCTGGCATATATATACAATTAGGAGAACCCTTTTATATTTATTGGTAATATTGGAATCCTATTCCCCGTATTATATTAATGAAATGAACTATAATAATGGATTTGATAATGTTATTCGAGTAATTAAATTGGGGGTGTGACACGTACCACTTGGCTTTATCACCCAGTCTCTAACACATTCATAATGTGTTCAATGTATCCACATTAAAGGAGTATATACCTAATCCATCACATGTATTAGACTTCCAACCAAACGGACTTAAGGATGACTTGTCTTATGGAGAAGAGGCCATAGAGATTGTGGACAGAGGAAAAAAAAAATCTTATTTTCATTCTAAGACTCTACCATTAGTGAAAATATTGTCGAGAAACCATGTTTTGAAGGAATCTACTTAGGAGTAGGAGGATAATATGAGGACCCGATATCCACATTTTTTTCAAGGTATGAACTATAAATTTTAAGGACAAAATTTTCTTTAGGTGGGTAGAATTGTAATGTTCAAGATTTTTGTATAACCAAACACCATCCAATTGGAAACCAAACTAGGATACCATAAACCAACTCCAAACAATACTTGTTAGTGCAACCAAACAGTGCCTTAAGATATTTTAAGGAACAAGAGAAGAGTGTAAAATTATTTTGGGTCTTCTCATTTCCATCACTTTTCCTCATTTTCTTGCTTCCCAAATTTTGAGAACCCCACCATGTAATATACTTATATTTTTTTAATTTTGAATTGTGAATATGTGTTTTCTGTTCAATTTGTGTACATCTGTCTGATTTATGAATTATTTGTTATGATTTTTGCTAAGGATATGAAATTGAAGGCCTCAATGACTTCAGAAATCAAAATTGACAAGTTTAATTTGGATGAAATATTTTTTAGAACTTTTCAAGAAGTTTGATTAAAATTTGATGCAGTTCAGAAAAATTAAGTTTTAATTAATTAAGGATTAAGCTAAGTAATTAAGGCTTTAAGATTAATTAATTATGGGTTAGAAGAATAGAATGAGTTCATTTTTGTGCTCAAAAATTTCGTAGAACTAACTTAGATAGCGAGTGAGACCATTTTAGGAAGAGAGAGCTAGAGAACTTGGATTTTGCTAGAAGATGAATATTTGAGAAGAGGAGACCAAGATTGTCCAGAATAGGTGTAATTGAAGAATCTAGGTAAGAGTTTGATTCTTAATCCATGTAATCAAGTCATCTAGCTTATGAATTTATAAAGAATATGAGCTTCAACACAAGAATCGAGTAACAAGTTGATGAATTTGGAGCTAGAACTTACATGTATGCATAATTTTGTGTAGTTTCAACATTTTGATCATGATTTTCATTATCTATGTTTGAATTAGAAGTTGTATCATACTTGCATCCATGGTTTAAAGAGTTTTGAAGTCAATTTCATATTTTAAAAGTTGTAGAAGAAGAATTAAAACAAGATCATACATGAATGAAGGTTTGAGATCCATTTGTAAAGGGTTTATGAAGTTCACGTTTCAATTTAAAGAAATCATGGAGTTTGTGAGCTAAGGGTTTGATATTGGTACACGTTCATATTTTTCTAAGTGTTTTCAAGCTATAAACTAAGCCATGCAAAACTTTTTGCAAGTTTTTGACTTAAGGACTCAAGTTTTGAAACACAAAATTCGGTTTTGACAACCCAAATTTCTGCTGCATCGCTCTAGTAGTGAAGTTACCGCTCGAGCGCACATTTCATGCATCTAGAAGTTTTGCAGAACTTTGCAGACGCTCAGCAACCTCAGTTCATTTTTCTCATAGCTCAAGCAACCATCGAGTCTAGATTTTGAACATCCAGTACTTTTACAGACCATGCAGACTGCTCGAGCGACCAAATGACCGCTTAAGCGAACTGTTCTATTTCAACATATTTTGAGAATTTTTATTCTGTCCATATTTTCATTCTTAAATCTTTCTGAGCATTCTTAGGCATGAATTGAACCTTCCAAATGAATTAATGTGTTAGAATTGGACTTACAGAAATAGGATAAGTTAAGAATGATTCAATTGAGCAATGTGTTCCAATGTGTGTATGTGTTCATGTGTTGTGTAGATTGATCCACAGAGACATGTCAATAATCTAATCATTGGGAGTAATATCTGAGTAAAGATATTTTCTTATGTGCTGTTTTCTAAATGTTTCCAATGTGGTAAGATTTTCTAAACTTATGATTTTGTGTGTATGAGTGAGCTTCTTTCTGTCAATCAACATGATATTTGTTAATGGAATTGATTAAGTGCAAATGTGTGAGATGGACCAAAGTTCGTTCTGTGTATCTGATAAGATGGACTCAAGATCGTTCTGAATATCTGATAAGTCTAAGATATCTATTATGTGTTGACCAAATGGTCATTATACAGCTATAATCGATTAGACCCAAAGTCGTTCCATCAAGTTATGATATGTTCCGCTCTATACATCTATTATATGTTGGACCAAAGGTTGTTCTGTCATGTATCGGACCAGAGGTTGTTTCGATATGAACAAATGTGATGTGAAAATGATTATGTTTCTATAATAGAACTCATTCATGTAACCCCTTCACTTTGATGTTATTCACTGGGCTCTAGCTTACACCATTATATATATATATATATATATATATATGTAGGTGAGCAGTGAGATATCCAACCCTAGTGAACCTATGCAAGATCACTCATTTTTTTGTGATGTCAGCTTTGAAGCACCTCTCGGATGAGGCTTTTGTCTTTTGTTTTCTTTTCATTGGTCTTGTCTGACCATCTTTTAATTTCAAGATGGCTAAGTTTATGAATGACACTCTTATGTGACAGCCTTTAAATATGAAGTCATAAATAAATAAACGTATGTTTGTACAAATGTGTAATGAATGTGGGTTATTAACTTAAAGCATTTTGATATGCCATATATGCACAACTCAATGGACAATTTTTTGTATTTTAATATTTTGCTTCCACTTCTAGCCCCGTATATATAATTATGTTTTGAATTTCTATCTAAAGTCGCAAGTAATCTCATGATTATTGGCCGGTTATGATCCAAATCTCTAGGGGCGGGTTTGGGTTATGACACAAACATCACACCTTGCTCCACCCTCGCACCACAACCTCAACCCATCATCACCACCACCACCGGTCACCTTAATCTCGACTGAAAAAGCTCCGGCCGACCACCTCTTTCTGTCAACGAGATTAACTCCAAATCAAGCTCGAACTCTAGATTTTCTTAATCCCTTCAAGAATTAAGGCTTGGGTTTGTGTTTCATGATGCAATAGAAGCCTATAGTTAGTAAGAATCTCTCTACAAAGTTTAGTTGAAGGTGTGGAGTTGATTTTTAAATCTATCATGATTTGTGTTTGATTATTGAGTTTTATGCTTTCAATTAGTTTCTATGGATGTTTTTGCATGTAAAAAAGCTATTGATTTGATGATTAATTTGGAGATTGGAATTTGGGTTATTCTAGGATTTGAATGTGATGTAAAGATTAGGGATTTTGGTGCTAGGAAAATTATATGTTGAAATTGATTTGAGAAATGGCAAATTGAGTATCTTTATGTATTATGAATGATGCTAGAGGAATTTTATGAATTATTAAGCTAAATTACCCAAGTTGATGGGTTTATGGAAAAGTTGATTTTTGACTTTTGGAGTTAAATATGTGATGATGTTTTGCATATAAATTGGTTGGATTTTATACTAGATGATTACTCAAAATTCTATCAAGGATGGAGTTGGATAATTTATTTTATTTGGGTGACTTAAGAGGAGGTCAGAGGAGTTCATATTATATTTAGGTTCAACTTTATAAATGTTGCATCATGCATGATGTATTATCCTAATTTCTAGTATCTTTTATTAATTGCTAGGTCTGGAGAAAGCGCCTTTACTCTTCGTTAGATTCATAGATTTTCAACTATCCAATTTGGCTTTTTTGGAGGTGAGTATACTTACCATGGAAATTCACCTTACCTCTATTTGAAATACAAATTCTGAAATATATTTTGAATTTAAGGAAATGAATGAATTAAATTACATGTTTTATTATGAGATGAGTACATACTAAACAACTTACAAATTTATTGGGGTCAAAAGTTGAGTTTAAATGAATGATTTCATTTGTATAATGAAACATCAATTTTTATGTGAAAATATATTTAAGTTGAGTCAT
This sequence comes from Camellia japonica, assembly GCA_030407325.1. NCBI lineage: Eukaryota > Viridiplantae > Streptophyta > Magnoliopsida > Ericales > Theaceae > Camellia > Camellia japonica. Next base: position 48,282 of record JAPPVO010005604.1, on the reverse strand, counting down.
TCAAATTTTATGACGATGATAATGAAATGGCAATGAAACGTTGTGTGAAAATATTTCTTTTTATATTATCATATAACCAAATATAGCCTATGGGGCCACAAGGGTTGAAATGCTTTGTGGTCCTGGAGACCGAAATGTTTTAAGGACCGTAAGGGTCATTGTACATAAGGGGTCTTGGGGACCGAAATATTGAAATGAGAATTTAAGTGCTATGATGACATGAGTTATATTCCTATTGACTTATTTTGGGTAATGGTATCATCATCCCCTAACTCGCGAGGTAACACGATCCTAAGGCTATGTAATGGATTGTATGATGGATACGAGATTTTAATGTATTGAAAAGTTGTATTTTGCTTTAATCTACTTGTTCCAAATGTATTCTACTGCACTATGATATTCTTTGAAAAATCTTGATAATGGTTTATGCAAAGTTTTTACTATGTATTAATTTCATTCCAATCAAGCTCTTATGTAAATTACCCTTATTGTTGATCCATTTGGAAAGAACAAGTTTTACAAGTCCATGTGATTGGTATACTTATTGGGCTCTAACTCACTCTTTTAAATTAAATCTTTTTCAGATTCATAGACTATAGCATGGTTCACCTCAACTTGGAAGCTTAGATTTTCTGGAGGATTAAAGGTGAGCATTTTGTAGTTGAGGTTTTGCATAGGGTGAGTCTAGGATGTAGCTTTATCTTTTGTATTTGTGGAGGAAGCTGATTTGTAAATATTGTTGATTATGAAGTTTGATGTAAAGATGGATTCATGTTGTGTTTTTAGGAAATGGTACATGGGAACTAATTTAGTGGCATGATGATATTGTTTGTATTTGAATGGATCAACTAGTATATAGTGGCTAACTTAAAGATTTTATGCACTATTGATGATATAAATATATGGATTGTATAGGAGATTATTGTGTATAGTTATTATAGTGCTTGAGGTTTGCCCTCTCATTGAGGTTTGCCTTGCCGGGATTGGGTTGTGACAGTAAGAAGAGGTCGCATCTCCAAAACTTTTTTTAAAAAAAACTCTTTATAATATACTAATTAGTGAAATAATTTTAAAATTAGACTATTTTGCACCCTAAAACAATAAAATTACAAAATCATTTTAAAAATAGATTTTTAGTTTAATTTATATTCATAGTTTCTTATTCTTGTATTTGTTCTTGTTACTATTTTTATTTTTTGTCCATCTATTATTTATGCTTTTTCTACACATCTCACTTTAATTTTTTTTATGCCCTTTAATTTGCATCTTATTTGTTCATCCTCTAAAAATAAAAATTTTGTCCATCTATCATTTATATGATCTTGAGGTTGCAACACGTATTTCATCACTTTTGTTAATAATTGCACTAAGTTTGGTTATATGCATTTGCTTAAAAGCAAAGACGAGGCGATTCATAAATTTATTCTTTATAAGAATGAAGTTGAGAATCAACTAAGCCGGAAGATTAAGGCTTTGCGAAGTGATCGTGGTGGAGAATATGAATCGCCGTTTATTGAGATTTGTGCTCAATCTAGAATTATCCACCAAATTACAGTGCCTTATTTCCCTCAGTCAAATGGCATTGTAGATAGGAAAAGTAGGACGTTGAAGGAAATGATGAATGCAACGTTGATCAGTTTTGGGGTGCCATAGAACTTGTGGAGGGGAAGCAATTCTCTCCACGAATTACATTTTAAATAGACTACCTTGGAAGAAAGTAGATAAGAGCCCGTACGAATGTGGGGGTGTCTTGCAAAAGTGGCAATACCAACACCCAAGCGAGTTAGGATAGGCCCGAAAACCATGGATTGCATACTCATTGGGTTTGCACATAATAGTAGTGCATATAGGTTTCTTATGCACAAGTCTGACATTTCAGACATACAGAAGAATACCATCATGGAATCAAGTACTGCATCTTTCTTTAAGAGTCGAACCCAAGGAGAGGATCAAAGTTCCAAAAAGGAATTTGAAGATGATACTAGTGATAGTGATCAAGATGACAAGGTAGATGAGCCAAGAAGGAGTAAAATGTCTTGGACTTCCAAGTCCTTCGATCCAAACTTCTTGACTTATATGTTGGAGGACGAGCCTCGAACTTTCGACGAAGTTGTGACTTCACTTGAAAGTCCTTTGTGGAAAGAAGCAATTAAGAGTGAAATTGACTCTATCTTACAGAACCACACTTGGGAGTTGGTTGACTTACCCCTATCTAGTAAGGTTTTGGGGAGTAAGTGGATCTTTAGAGGAAAGATGAAAGGTGATGGGTTAATTGATAAGTATAAAGTTAGGCTAGTTATCAAAGGATACAGGCAGCGAGAAGGCCTAGATTATTTTGATACGTATTCACCTGTGACTAGAATAACAACCATTCACATGGTGATTGCGATAACAACTTTACGTGTTCTAGAGATGCGTCAAATTGATGAAAAAATCTATATGAAGCAACCCGAAGGGGTTTTCAGCTCCAGGGTAAGGTAAGAAAGTCTGTAAGCTTGTCAAGTCAGTGTATGATTTGAAGCAAACCCTTAAGCAATAGCATAAGAAGTTTGACAACGCTATGTTGTCAGGTGGGTTTAGAATCAACAAGTGTGACAAATGTGTATGTGTCAAAGACACTGATAAAGGTTATGTCATTTTGTGTCTATGCGCTAATGACATACTCATAGTTGGTAGTAATGATCAGATGATTAGAACTACCTAGAAGTTGTTAAACTCTAAGTTTGGCATGAAAGATATGGGCCATGCAAATGTAATTCTGGCCCCGTTTGTTTTCAGAAGTAGAATGGAAGGGATTCATAGTGAGGGGATTAAGTAAAATTGTGTTTGTTTTGATAATAGTTATTAGTGTAGGAATTGTTAAATTATTTTTATATAAAATAATAAAACAAATAAAAAAATTAAACATTAATGTTTTAAAAAAAAATTCCCAATATGTAAAAAATAAAAAAATTAAAAAAATTTCTAATCCCCTCACTATTTTTCTAATACCACCTCCACCTCCTCCATCCCAATCCCCCTTTCAACCTCCATCTTAATCCCCTCCTCCATCCTAATCCCTTTCCCAACTCTACAAACAAACACAATACTAAATAACCCCACTTCCCTTCTAATCCCCTCCCATCCATTACACTCCAAAACAAATAGGGCCTCTAGGTATTAAGATTACCAGAACATTTTGTGGTATTGTACTTTCTCAGTCTCATTATATTGATAAGATACTTGAGAAATTTTATAAATCAGATACAAGTGTGTTAAGACACCAGTAGACTTGATTCTACATTTGGCCAAGAATAATGGTGAGAGTGTCTCTCAACTAGAATATTCTCTGGTCATTGGAAGTTTGATGTATCTGATGAGCTGTACAAGGCTGGATATAGCCCACTTTGTTAGCAAGCTTAGTAGATACACAAGTAATCCTAATGCTACTCATTGGAAGGGCATTATGTGGGTGTTGGGTTATTTGTGCTACACCAAAGATTGTAGGCTTGATTACAACAGATGCCCAATGGTACTAAAAGGTTATAGTGACACGAATTGGATATTGTTGGGTCGTTTTACACATGAAAAATAAACACTAAACTGTACCAAATTCCTTAGAATAATGGTAAGTCTAGGTATCGATCCACAGGGACAAACGGGAAATTAAACTAATTTAATTGTTAAAATCCTAAATTAATTTTGATGAAAGAGATGGTTGTTCATAACCTAATGATAATTAAATTAAACAAAGCGAATAAACTAGCAATTAAGATGAAGTTACTGATTTTGGGAAAAACCTAGGGTATTGAATTCACTACTAATTACATAAATAAGGTTTCAATTTCAAAATCAACTATGTTGTGGTTTGAACTAAATAATACTTTGCAACTACAAGTTCAAAGCTTTGATCAAGAAAATTATCATGTTCAATGTATGGGCATGAATCATCTCAAATAGTACGAGTCATTAGCTCTAAACTATGGTAGCAAAACAACTCGTTCCTTATAGTATGACTCACCTCATACCTTGAATATGAAAGCACAGAAAAACATTGCATGGGAAGCATTCAATAATCACAGAAAGAAGAATAGTTGAAGAAACAATGGAAAATTATATCTAAAAACTTATTGAGAACCATACAACTATTCAAACCATTACATAAAAGAAAATAAAAAAGAAAACCCTATTCACTTGGCTAGGGTTTCATCAAAACCCCAGAAATGGGAACCTAGCCACTCATGGAGGCGTGGGAAGAAGTAGAAGAAGAAGAAGCCTCCATGGAAATTTTCCTTAAAGCATGAGAATCCTCCTTTCCAAACCCTAGCCCCTCCTTTCTTTTTGAATTTTTCAAAACCCTAATCTAGCCTTTCTTCTGTCTTTTTATACCTCTGCTATTTTCTCCACATTCAAAACATCAGGCATGCTTCCTGAGATACGGCCGCACGTGCAGGAAATTCCACCGCTCGTGCAGAGAGGGTTTCACATGTGCGAGAATGGGCCTCTGCACATGTGATTTTCTTGCACTTTGTTTGGCTGCAATGAATGGGCCGCACGTGCAGGAAGCATTTTTCTTTGCACTTTCTGCATTTTTTCTCATTTTATGCTCCCACTGTGTCCAACCTAATTGACATTAAACAAGTATAAAATATATAATTTGACAAGCAAATAGGGTTAAGAGATCCTAATTATCGGCCTCAATGTTTTACAATTCGGCCTCAATCACATCCCCTAACTTACAATTTGCTAGTCCTCAAGCAAGGAATAAAGAAAGATAAACAAAATTAATGAAAATCTAGCTACCTCCTCTTTCTTGGGAAAAACAATTTCACTTAGCATATACAACAAGCCTTTAAACCACATAAGTTACCCCAAGTGGACGAGTATAGTCTCGAGAGAGTTTCCATAAATGATACCCATAAACATTGACATATTCACATCTACCTAACAACAATTAATCACACTACACAACTCAATAATTAACTTATGTGCCACTGTAGTGCAATATTAAGGCATGATGAGTCATTGAAGGCATAGTAGACAAGCATGCAGGTATCTATTAAGCAAAGATTGCAATTAAGTACTACAAAAATTGATTTCCATGTACTTGTGAATGCTAGTAGAACACATCATCGGTACCCTCGGTGTAAAGTGCAATCCCCATAGCTAGTTAACTATCCACTATAATAGCCAGTGCATATACGGAAAAAATAAGGTTGTGTTTGGAGCAGCTCTAGAAATATGATTCCAGTGCATATTTCAATACTTTGTTTGGTTTAAGTTTTCAAAAATTGATTCCAATGTGACATTCCAAAACTCATTTCAGATCATGTTTGGAAAGCAGAGAATTTTTTGAATTTTGAGTCTACTCGGTCATCTTCTCGAACGTCTGGGTGGTCGACTGATATAGTACTTTTTTTTTTCACCACCTATTATTTGGGAAAAAAATTTATACTTATTTTTTGATATTTTTCAAATATAGAAATTATTTTTTAGACCAAAATGACAACTTAATTTGTTGAATTGAATTTTAAAAAGAGTTTGGTTATGAGTTTTGAATAGAATTTTGAATAGAGTTTTGAGTTATGTGTTTGGTTATGAGTTATAAGTTTTTCAATTCATAACCAAAAAAATTTTTTCATTTCATATGTCACATCAAAAATTCAAAACTCAATTAAAACTCTTTTCAAAACTCATAACCGAACAAATTTTTTCTTTTCAAATCATAATTCCAAAATCACAAACTCAAAATACAACTCTATTCTCAAATCATAATTCTAAAACTCTCACAATCACTACCTAAACTTTTACAGCCAGGATTTAGATTTTTTTTTTTTTTTTTTTGAAAGACTGTGCAATGTTCGGATCACTTAAGCTGTCTAATTAATCCATGTAACAAGCATTGGGCCAATGACTCCCAAACCAGACGATGTAGGGCACTAGGTGTGAATACACCCCTACAGGCTTAATAACTCGAGCTAAAAAGGCTACAAATCCGAACAAGTCATTTTTCTAATTTTTCCTTAATTGTGCAATGTCTAGGTCCCTTAAGCTTTCTAATTAACCCATGCAGCAAGTATTGGGCCAATGACTCCCAAACCAGATGGCTTTAGGGCATTAGGTGTACAGACACCCCTAGGGGCTTAATAACTCGAGTTAAAGAGACTACGAACCCAAACAAGTCCAGTCTTTTTTTTTTCTTTTTTTTTTTTCTTTTTTGTGAGAATCAAGGCTACTCATTTATTCTTTTCTACAACCCTAGTGTAGACACCCCATTTTTGACCGTCCTCAAGACTTGGACGTCATCGTTTGAACACCCGATGATCATCCATGTTCGTGTTCGTTTTGAGTTCCCGGAGGTCTTGGCCGCGCGCCTTGCCTCAGGATCTCTTAACTGGACTGTTCTGTGCTTGGTTTTGGACCAAGAACTTGTTAGTTTTTGCTTCTGAGGGCAGGGAATGGCTTGTCAGCCACCCCTGGATCCCACCGGCCAAGACATGATGTAACCGGCCATGTTCTCTTGCCACTGGCCATTGGTGATGGCCGGTCGGCACCTTTGGTGGTCGGCCGGCCCTTAATTTGGTCAATCGGCCATAATTTCTGGCCGGGACTTCTTTTTTGCTTTTTTTAGGCATTGTGCATGCCAGCTGTGCCAGCTGGAGCACACAGATCTGTCCTCCATACACGTGTATGGAGGACTTGCACCCTTTGCACCCTTTTGTTCTAAGCTTCCTCAAGAAGCTTGCACCCTTTGCTCTAGCTTCTTGAGGAATCTTGGACCTTTGTCTTAGCTTCCTTAAGAAGCTTGAACCCTTAGTCTTAGCTTCCTCAAGAAGCTTGACCCCCTTGACCCTTTTTGTTTAGCTTCTCTAAGAAGATTAGGCTTTTGTCTTGCTCTATAAAAGGAGGCCTCTCTTCTCCTTTGAAGAGGTTGAACAAATCAGAGAAAATCATAGATATATATGATATATACACCACTATCTCTCTATATCTCCCTCTCTCTCTACATTTGTGTGTGTTAGAGTGTCCAAAAGTGAGTTTTGTTCTTAGTTTTGCACTAAGACACCTAGTGTTACACCATACCTTGGTCATTGAGGTGTTGAGAGGTTGGTACTGGAGCTTTTGAGTTGGTTTTGATCAGAAAAGGGGGCTGAAGTTTTGGTTCTTGAAGTGTTCTTCAAGGGTGAGTACTATTGCTTTATATTCCCCATTCTTGCACTAGCTTTTAACCTACTTTGCATGCTGTTTTGAGCTTTGTGTATAACTGATAAAAGTTCTAATTTTCCATGTTTAAGATGTTTCATTAAGGTCATTCTTGTGTTTGGGGCCGACCTCCCCCTCTTAGGCCTTGTTTGGCCTCTTTTGTGCCTTCTTTGTTGAGCTTTGGGAACTTTCGTGTATTGGCCTTCTCACCACTGAAATCCAAAGGATTTTTAGTGGTGGTGAAGTGGTTTTGAGGTCTTGTATAGGGGAGGGACACCCCTCTCCCCTTATGTCTCATTTGCTTGTGTTTTTGGCTCATAAGGGTAACATGCATGCTTAGTCGATTTTGGCTCCATTTCAGTGGGTGTTTAGTGTTATTTGGTCATGCTTTACCTCTATTTTAGGTTGGTTTGTTGACCCCTTGCATGCACCATACACTTGCCTTGCATTCCTCTATTTTGCCTAGAAATGCATTTTGCATTTGGATCACCATGCTTACATGTTTTGGCTTAGCTTTGTGAAGTTTTTGGTCTTGTTTTATCATGTTTAAGCTCTGTTAGGTGTTGATATGGTCATGCTTTCCATGCTTTGTATAGCCTCTTTGCATTTTAGCTTGTTGGCTTCGGGTGTGTGAGTCTTTAGAATGCATTACTTAGGCTATTTCAGTGATTTGGAATCACTTATCATGCCATTTCAGTCCATGTTTTGTGCTTACATGCTTGCATTTGTTACCGTTTCAATGCCTTGAAGAGTTGTGGTCCTATGCTCCATGTTTGAGTCCTTGGTGTATGCCTTTGTGTTTAAGTCCTTGGGCTGCCATATCAGTGGGTTCTGGGGTGTATTTTGACGCATTGAAACTCTGTTTTTGGTTGCATAATCCATGCCATGTGTGGTCATGATAGTTGTAGTGGAATGCTCCCTTTTATGCCTTAGTTTTGGGCCCATTGGTGTGCATGTTTGCATGAGCATTTGTCCATCATTTCCATCACTTTTGGCCACTGTTTTGAGGCATGGCTGAGGTCCCCCATTCCGGTTTAAGTCCACCTTTGTATATAATTGCATGTTCGACATGTTGCATTACATTAGTTGCATGCCTGCACTATATCATGTTTGCATGTTTGCGTGTTGTTTAGCTAGTTGCATTACATAACCTTGTTGCATACTTGGCATATTAATGTGACATTAGTTTAGCTTGCATGATAGGTTGCATTGCATTTGGCATGCTTGTTACCTTATCCTCATGTACATACTTGAGCCATATTGCATGCATACATTACATTGTGTTTAGTTTGGGGTGTCAAACCAAACACAAGGATCGAGGGACGTTTCGTACTTGAAGTGACGAAACGTGCCTCAATCCTCGGTCGCCGACGCTCTTGATCTCAACATGATAGGGCGTGTAGCATTCATTTGTTTTGTTGCATTCATTTACATTGATTTGCAAACTTGGTACCTTTGGCCATCATGCATCGAAATGCGTGATTGGTGGCTCGAGGACCGAGGGCCACACTCCCTTGAGTTTATAGAATGATAGGGAAAGTGGCCATGCACACATTGCTTTGAAATTTCCTTGCCATGCACTGTCTGTCCTCTGCTGCTGTCAAAACAGGACTCTGCAGGAAGATTTGGCCGGCCGACCACATACAGTGCCGACCGACCAAAAATATCTGGCCGATGGCTTCACAACTGGTTGATGACCATTTATCAATAGCCGGTGGATCTTTACCCTGGCCGGTGGCATCTCAAAATGATCAGGGAGTGGTTCAGAAGCATCAAGAATGTTTTCACAATTCTCAGAGGTGCAGAACAGTGCAAATGGAGGCAACAGTGGCATGGTAACGGGTTTCCAAGCAAGGCGATCGAGCATGCATTATTCAAGCATTCCGAGGCGGGGCTGCGGCCACCTCCTTTTGTAATTAATTTAATTAATTGACTAGAGTTTTGTAACATTTAATTAGCTAGAGTTGTTAATCATTTGTTTGGTTTGTATTATTTATTCAGACCCTCCGAGCGAGGGCAATTGTGTAATAAGTGTGCGTGAGTGTGTGTATGTCTTCCAACCCCACGTCTTTCTCCCTTTTATTTACTAGCTTATGATGGTTAGATTAGGGCATATTTCAATTAGCATACTTATGTTTGCATGTTTGCATTCATTCATCTATTTTGCATGCACCGGGCTCGGCGCATCATACTAACTGCATTGTATTTCAATTCCAAGTTGAATACATGTTATCTGTTGCATTTCATATGCCATGTTTAGAATAGCCGAGCCTATTATGGTTGCATTCCTGCATGTGTTGCATTAGGCATATCTGTATAGTTAGGATTCATGCATGTTTTCTAATTAGTTTCTTTCTTTGGCTTGGAGTACTCGGTAAGCTTTTATGCTTTAGCATACCGCATGTGTGTGAGTGTTTGCCATGATTGCATGCTTACCATTAGGCTATATGCTTATATGATATATCTGCCTGAATGCCTGTGGGTGAAGGTTGGATTATCTGAATTGGAACAATCCATTGATTGCAAGTTTTAAGCCCACTAGATAGTGGCAAATCACCATGTTTTCTAAGCCCACTTGAGGGTGGCAAAATCTGCATTTTAGCCTACTTGCGAGTAGCAAACCGCTTTCAAAAACAAACATGAGAAGTTTTGTTCCAATTCAAGCGACCCAGTCTATACTTGTATGCTGTGCGCATCACATAGTAATTCTAGGCTAATAACCGGAATAAGAACACATAATGTTTTCAAAACTCGATATCATGGTTAGTAGAGGCTGATCTTTGATCGGGCGAGCGGGGGTGCTCACGAAGTGACCTTCCCCAATCGTACCCAAGTTCCCGAGCCGAGGCAACTTTGGTGATGACGGACACATGGCCTTAGGCAACGAGTTAGGGTTTCTTAAATTCCCTCAAAATAAATATTTAGGTGGCGACTCTGTATCTGGCAAAGCAGTCCATGTTTGGCACTTCTTTCAAAAAAATCTGTTTTCAAAAACGATTTTCCGAATTTGGAATCTTTGATGATTCATCGGTCTTGCATTGCACTCTGCGAGATTAGATATAGGACCGTGACATTGAGTCCTGAACTGTAGTGAGCCCAATGAACAAAACGGGATTTTCCCCCGGGACGTTCGAGGACGTCTATAGTTTCTGGCGACTCTGCTGGGGAGGTTTAGAGAGCTTGACTCGAACTCATGATATCTTGTTTTGATTACACTCATGTGTTTCTTTGCATTGCATTTGCATTGGTGCGCCTAGGACACCGTGTTTGCCATCTGCTATTCCTGAACGGTTTGCCGGAGGCTGCGTGCCATAAGGCAGACCGGTTACGGGCTCTGCAACGTGCCATAAGGCAGACCGGTTACGGGCTTTGCCACAATGGGAACACAAACCCGGTTTTTACCGGGGTACCCTTTTTGACCATTCGACCTAGTGCATATTCAGAATCCATAGTGACCATTCCAAACTAGGACAGGTTGCTTACCCGATTATAGGTTGTTTGAAACCGCTGCGTGCGTAGTGAAACCCTAGCTCCTGACAAAATAGGACAGGGAAACCCTACCCCAACATAGGGGTGTTTTTGGCTCTCACTTGCTTGCTATGTGCTTTTAGAGTTGGCCTCTACAGGAATGCATGTATCAGTTTGCAAGTTTGGGCATCAGGCCTGCGGGCACCAGTGTTTTGAGGATCAATTATCCGCGGGTATCAGATTCGGTTTTGGGGGCAGTGATTTGGGAACGATGATCAGTATTCGAGAACAGTTTATTCAGCTTATCAACTGTGTGTTGTAATGCCCAACTGTGTGTTGTGTGTTTATTTACGCTGTTATGCTGTCCGTTCTCTGGTTGTTTATTTCCTTATTACTGCTTTATTTATCTTTTTGCTAGGGGTAGTTTAGCACAATTGCTTCAGACCAAGCAGATATTCCCCAAGCACTCTGGACAAGAGGTCGTCGACTCCATTGATCTGAGGATCTGGTAGACGGACAACCAGTGTATCATTCTCTACCCTCGGTTGCCAGACGGAGGGCAGTTAGGCAGAGGATATCAGTTCGACAGTCAGTTCAGAGGGCTTCGTCTACCCCGCCTGGGTATAGTAGGGATCAGAGTCCTGTTTCTCCCGCAGAGAGGGAACATATACCGGCAGTACAGCTAGATCAGAGCAGTATGGCAGGGATCGAAGAAATGATGCGCCAGCTCTAGGAGAGCATGAAAACCATGCAGCAGGACGCTGTTCGTCGAGATGAATTTGCCAAACAACAGGCCGAGATCATGGCCCAGCAGGCAGAGTTAATTGCCAGACTGCAACAACAAACCGGGGCATCTGCTTCACACCAAGCTCCTCCCCCACCAAGGGTCCCACCACCCGAGGAGGCGGCGAATGTCCAGAATGTCCAAGAGGATACAGACATCCCAACGGGGCCACCTCCGCCCCCGATTCTACCTCAACTATCCAAGGCACCTACGCCTATCAATCAACCGGACTCTCCCTTCGAGTTCGAGGTGGACCCTACAGCGTTGAAGTTGAGCAAGCTTGAGAAGTTGTTCAAAAAATCCCAAGGGGTAAAGTCCATCCCAGACATTGAGGACGGGTATACCGACGCGGTTGTGACACTGCTGGACCGGTTCAAGATGCCACAGACCGACCGCTTCGACGGGTCCGGGGATCCCATGGTGCATCTACGTTTGTTTTCAGACATACTAAGGCCGATAGGCCTCACCCGACTATAGAAGCTTTCATTATTTGGCCGGACCCTATCGGGTGTGGCGGCCATCTGGTACGCAAAATTGGAAGACGATGTCAAGTAGAACTGGGATGGGATGTCTGAGGCCTTCATTGCACAGTACTCCTATAACACGCAAATCGAGATTACCACCCGTGATCTCGAGACAACAAGGCAGGAGCCTAAGGAGAGTTTCTCTAAATTCGTAACCTGTTGGAGGGCCAAGGCCTCAATGATAACCACTAGGCCCACTGACAAGGATCAGATTCGGATGATTGTGCGCAATCTCCAACCCAAACTGATGCAGAAAATGATCATGCTCCCTTTCCCCACCTTTTCAAATCTACATGAGATGGGGGTACAAATTGAGGATGCGATGAAACAGGGTCTGATTGACCAAGACAGAGAGCAACCCAGGTGAACCTTCAACCGCAACACCAACACAAGAACAAGCAATGCCGCAACTATTTGAGCTTCAGAAGTAAGCATGGTCACCACCAATCCCCCAAGAAACCTTGCAGCTACGCCATTCACCGGTGCGTCCGGTAGTAGTTCGCAAACAGCTAGATACCCACCCAAAAACCAAAGAACTTTCACTCCACTATATATGTCCTTGTCCAAGGCTTTAGGAGTTTTGATTAGGAAAGGGCATTTGAAGCCCCTAGCCGCGCCGTTACCAGAAAAACTACCCCCCCCCCATAATCCAGCCAAGTACTGCACTTTCCACCAACAGCACGGTCATCACACCGATCAATGCTTCTGATTACGTCATGAGATTCAAGATCTCATTGATAATAGGTGATTGTGCCTCCAGAGAAACCCAATGTCACAACCAACCCCCTCCCACCACATAACCAAGCTCCATCTCCCAAACGTATCAACTTTATCCAGACTGGGGTCGTGTCTTACGATTCTAGCATATATATCACCCCCCCCGTCCCACCTACCCAAGCCGGAGGTGCTCCTTCCTGACTGCACTGACTCGTGCATGTTAGACATCTCCAGAACCCAACCCGAACCAATGGTGGTGACTGTCAAAGACAGAACAGGGGAGATTTCAGAGGAGAATGGGATTGTTGAGTCAGAATCTGAGGAATCTGGGAGTTTTGCTAAGGAGGTATACAGTCCGAGTGACTACATTCTATCAGCAGGCCAGGTTGGGCCAAATGTGGAATTGCCGGCAGGGGCAGAGCTTTGTGTGATATAGGGGGATAAATCTGGTCAGAGGATAGATGACTTGGCAGCTGTGGAAAGGGACTTTGCCAACCACCAATTTTTCAATGAACAAGATCCAGAGGGCATGGTAGTCAACTGGTCAGATTTTGAGGAGTCAGCAGAGGTCACCGGGTGGCTTGATGACCTACCAGATGTTGTCGACGAAACTCAGTTGGAACGGGGCCCGGTAAGGGTAAGAACATCAGTTGTGGCCGGAAGGACCGGAAATCAGAATGCATCGCCGAAGAGCGCCGGTGCTAAGAATTTCGCTCAGGACTTGGGCATTGTGAATGCGGGAAGTGTTGAACCGCCAGCTGTACTGACGCAGTTGGAACAAGAAAGCTTCGGGGATTCTGAGAGAATCAGGAAAGCTAAGGCCCCTGAGGGGACTGAAAGTGCTGTGTGCACGAGGACAGAGAACGCTGCGAGCATGTGGACGGAAGGTACTGTGAGTACAAGGACAGTCATACCGGAGCCGGACAGGTGTCTGTCGGCTGCCGACGGAATGTGGTGGGAAGACGATGATCTATGTCTTGCCCACACGGATGAGGATTGAGGGAGCAACCAGCCAGACGATACCTGGTATATCGGCGAAGTCGATCATATGACTAGAAGCGGGCGGTATTTCAAGCCCCCACATCTAGATCAGCCAGAGGCGTCTGGGAAAGATAAGGAGGCGAAAAAATAGAAAGAGAAGCAACTCGAAGAAGAGGCTGTACTGAAGCAATTGAAAAAGATACAGGCAGACATCTCCATCTGGGGACTGCTTATGGCATCACGAGTACATCGACAAGCTGTCTTATCGGCCATGGACAAGGCCAAGCTCCCAATAGACACCATGCCCAAAGCTGGTGGGCTTAGTTTTTCCGAGAGGGGCTACCCCGATGTTGACTTTCTCCGACAAAGAATTGCCACTGAGGGTACGAACCATAACAAGCCACTCTACATCTCTGTGGAGTGTAGAAACAAATGGATACCCGTGGTGCTTGTCGACACAGGGTCCACCATTAATGTGTGCCTGGCAAGGACTGCATATGCAATCGGTTTAAAAGACCGCAGACTTTGTGCCGATAGCCCAGGTGATTCGGGCATATGATAACACAAGCAGAGAAGTAATGGGGACAGTGAAAATTCAGACCAAGGTTGGGCCGGGACAGCATGAGGTAGACTTTCATTCGTCTTAGAAGTTCCTGCGACCTTAATCCACTTTTGGGGCGGCCGTGGTTGCACCAAGTAAAGGCAGTTTCGTCCACCTTGCATCAGATAGTGAAATACCCCCATGGAAAGGGAGTAGCCATCGTTTTTGGAAATTCGTCGATCCATCCACCGCCAGAAGTATCTACGCTAGTTTTGGAAATTGAGCACGGTATGGAGGATGTATTCATGTCGGGTTTTACCCTGGCTGAGGCCCGGGTTGTGCAGAACATCTTAGCTGTTAATGAGGGGTGTACGTTAGCGCACAATCAGTATACCTCATGAACAAGCTTCAACACATCCCCGAGATGGGATTGGGAAAGAGCGGCCGGAAGGGCGTTGCAACATTGCCGAAGTGCCACACAACCCACACACCTTTGGCTTGGGTTATCTGCCCACCAAAGAGGATTGGATAGGAAAGGTAAGGAGATGGCTGGGAGCCAGAGCGAAGCAGGCGGGGAAGCCTTTTGAGCTAATGCACCGACCCATCCAGGGTACCCTAAACGGACGCTTTGCCGGGAGGGGGAGGACTTTCCATTTTGTGGCTTCCCAGAGCCGTGGATAATGAAGAAGCGCCGTGTGCCTGGGTTTGATTTTCTTCTTTGACCTACAGTTATCCGGGGATGACGTTGCCGAAAACAGACGGACCCATTAGTTGAGGCTAAGCAGAGCAAGAAAGTGGAGTCTGAGGACGCCAAAAGTGAAATGGGGATAGCGCTGGCATGTCTACTTCAGATCCTCCGATCGAACAGAAGTGCTTGGGGGATACTTCTCGGTATGCGTGATCGGGAATGAAACGGTTGCGGGCTTACCAGCAAACATTTTGGATGCATCTATCGCAACCTCTCTCATTTGGCAGTATGAAGAGGGATTTTTTTCAAGCAGCACCGGGTCAGGTAGTGAGCCGGAATCTGATTCCTCCGAATCTGTTGAGTCGGAATCAGGTTCCAGCTCGACTGAGTCTGAGTCCGGTATTCCATGGGGTGATAACCTGGATACCACAGTCTTGTCCAGGTCATCTTTTTCTTTCTCTTTTGAGTCTGTTGTAACCAAAGAATCGGACGATTTGGATGTGCTTAATGAGAATGATGTGGCTGTGGTTTCTGAGTACTTTTCTGTGCCCTTGATTTATTGCATTAATCAGACTTTCAAAATTTTGATGAAAACGACGAGAAGAAATTCCTCCGGTTTTGCAACGCTTAATTGAACAAGAGCAGGAAAGATTTGTTTAACCCTTAATGGATGAAATCACTACTGTGAATATTGGTACTGAGGAGGACCCGCGGCTGGTCCAGATCGGGTCCACGTTGTCTTCGGAGGAACGCGAGCGCTTAGAGTCGCTTTATTAAAAGATTTCAAAGATGTTTTCGCGTGGTCCTACGAAGACATTTGGGATCGATCCTGAGATTGTACAGCACCGGATCCCTCTTGACCCGAGGCCCGACCTGTTAAACAGAAACTCAGAAGGATCCGCCCGGACTGGCTCTCAAGATTAAAGAAGAGGTCACCAAGCAAATTGACGCAGGGTTCCTGCTGGTATCCGAATACCCAACTTGGTTGGCCAACATTGTTCCGGTGCCGAAGAAGGATGGCAGGATCCGGGTATGCGTGGATTTCAGGGATTTGAACAGAGCCAGTCCGAAGGACGACTTTCCCTTGCCGCATATTGATGAGTTGGTGGACTTCACAGCGGGGCATGCTTTGCTTTTGTTCATGGATGGCTTCTCAGGCTACAATCAGATAGTGATGGCACCTGAAGACCGGGAGAAGACCGCTTTCACCACCCCGTGGGGGACATACTGCTACAGAGTGATGCCATTTGGGTTGAAGAATGCTGGAGCTACATATCAACGGGCCGCGACCACAATATTGCACGACATGATCCACAAAGAGGTTGAGGTGTACGTGGATGACATGATTGTCAAGTCCAAAGAAAGAGAGGGCCACTACACCGCCTTGCAAAAGTTCTTCCAAAGGATCAGAGAATTTCGGTTGCGGCTGAATCCTCAGAAGTGTACGTTTGGTGTTAACAGCAGGGAAAATGCTGGGGTTTCTGATTACACAGAGAGGTATCGAAGTCGACCCTTCCAAAATCAAGGCCATCTTAGAAATGCCACCACCAAGGACTGAAAAGGAGGTGTGAGGCTTTCTGGGTAAAGTGCAATTCATAAGACGGTTTATCTCAAAATTAACCTTGACTTGTGAACCACTTTTTGGCCTCCTGAAGAAAGGAAAGAAATTCCAATGGGACGGCCGATGCTAAGCTGCTTTTGAACAGATCAACGAATACTTACAAAACCCACCCGTGCTGTCACTGCCAGAGCTGGAGAGACCGTTGATATTGTACCTTTCAGTGACTGAGACTACAATGGGCTGCATGCTCGCGCAAGAATTTGAAGACAAGGTGGAGAGGGCTATCTACTATCTGAGCAAGAAGATGCTGGAGTATGAAACCCGCTACACACCGTTGGAAAAGGCTTGCTTAGCCTTGGTATGGGCTACCAGGAAGCTGCGGCACTACCTGGTAGCTCACTCTGTAATGTTGGTCTCAAGATTAGATCCAATCAAATATCTATTTGAGAAACCGGCACTTACGGGTAGGCTGGCTCGTTGGTTGCTGTTGCTTTCCGAATTCGATCTAAAATATGTGACGCGCAAGTCAGTCAAGGGAAGAGCGGTAGCAGAGTTCTTAGCCGATCATCCAATGGAAGGAGGTGAAGCAGTTGAGTACTTATTCCCATATGAGGCCATTTTACATATCGACGACGAGTTCTGGACGATGTACTTTGACGGAGCGTCAAACCAGTACGGGTATGGGATAGGGGTGTTGCTGATAGCACCCGACAAGTCCCGTATCCCTCTAGCATTCAAACTCCAGTTCAAAGTCTCGAACAACGAAGCAGAATATGAAGCATGCATTATTGGTTTAGAAGCAGCCCTGGAACTAGGGGCAAAATGGTTGGACGTCATCAGGGACTCGAACCTTGTTGTGTCTCAAGCGAAAGGAGATTGGAAAGTCAAAGAAGAAAAGATGATAATGTATCACCAGACCTTAGACTTGTTAATTTCTCGGTTGAGAAACTAAACTTTGTTCATCTATTAAGAGAGAACAACAGGTTCGTAGATGCACTAGCAACTTTATTTTCCATGATAGACATCACTTTCGGAGTCCGGATGCGTCCGATCATCATTGACCAGAAGTTTGTGCCGGTTTATGAGTCGATTGCTGCCATAGAAGAGGTTCAAGATGAGAACCCCTGGTATTACGATGTCTGGAACTTCTTGGAAAAAGAAGCGTATCCACCAGGGGTAAATGCCAAGGATAAGAGGGCAATCAGAAGAATGGCTGTTCAGTTCATCATCTGCAGGGATAAATTGTACAAGAGTGGTCATCTGGGAATGCATAAGCTGTGTGTTGATGCCGAAGAATCGAAGCGCCTAATGGAGGCCATCCATGGAGGAGAGTGCGGAGCTCACATGAATGGGGTAATGTTAGCTCGGAAGATCCTCAGGCAGGGTTACTACTGGTCCACCATGGAGGAGGATTGTATTGGCTTTGTTCGGCGATGCCACAAATGTCAGATCCATGCAAACCGCATGAACATCCCGCCGTCAAAGCTATACAATATGACTTCGCCATGGCCATTTTCAGTTTGGGGAATCGATGTGATCGGGGCTGTCACTCCAAAGGGGTCTAATGGGCATGAGTTCATTCTGGTCGCGATAGATTATTTCACAAAGTGGGTTGAGGCCCAATCCTATGCGGTGTTGAAGGCTTCACATGTTGCAAAATCATCAGAAACAACATCATCTGTCGCTACGGGGTCCGAACGAGATCATTTCAGATAACGGTTCCCACTTCAAGAAAGAAGTGATTGATTTGTTGGAAAAATACAACGTGGCTTTTCACAAGTCATCCACCTATCGGCCACAGACCAATGGAGCAGTCGAGGCCGCCAACAAGAATATCAAACACATATTGCAGAAGATGGTGGAAACCTACCGGGATTGGCCAGATAAGCTGCCGTTTGCTCTGTGGGGCTACCGGACCTCAATTAGGACTTCTACTGGGGCGACTCCGTATTCATTGGTTTATGGGATGGAGGCCGTTCTACCTATTGAAATGAGGTTCGTCTTTGCGAGTACTGACTGAGTGCCAGATAGCCGAAGCAGATTGGCAGCAGAGCAGATTTGAAGAACTCATGCTTCGATGAAAGAAGGCTGAAAGCACTGTACCATGTTCGAGGTTATCAGCGCAGAATTACCAGGGCTTTTAACAAGAAAGTTAAGTCCAGGAATCTAAAAGAAGGAGATTGGGTGCTCAAGGACAACCGAGCTCCCATCCACGACCCAAGGGGCAAGTTCAGACCCAATTGGATTGGTCCCTACATCATTAAGTCTATCTGGTCAGGTGGAGCCGTCGTTCTGATGGACCTGGATGGCCTAGAGTTCTCACAGCCGGTCAACATGGACAAGTTGAAGAAATATTACCCCTAAGAGGCTCGCTAGGCCGAAAACCCGAAAGGGCGACCTAGGCAAAAGTTAGAGCATGAAAAATTTGAAATTATAAAAACTGAGCTCGCAAGGTTGAAAACCCGCAAAGGGCGGCCTTGGCAAAAGTTAGAGTGTAAAAGGAGAGTAAAAATACTCGAGTGAACCCGAGCCTGAACTACGTAAGGCTTGATTCCCATCTTTGGGATACGTAGGCAACTTCATCCTGAAGTTCAGCCATAAACTCTTCCCCGATCAACTTTGTCCATTTGATAATCTCGGTCATCTTTGTCTATTCGGCGTTCAAGAGCTTCGGTTGTGATCTCCAGTGCAGTGCTACTCAGACTAGGGGCAACTTTCCAGTTGCTGGGATCCAGGGTTGTGCATCTCAGTGACAGATCTTAGGCATGTCCAGTTCTGATCCATATCGAAAATGGTTTTGAAAAGTTTTAATAAAAGTTGATTTTGCTCAAATTAATCTTTTTACAACTTAGACCATTTTTGGACCAAAGTGGAAAATTTTCAGTACCCACAACCTTCAATTTTATTGATTTCAATACAGAGTCCTCCTGCTCTTGCATACAAATTGAAGTTGCTTTTGGTTACATTCATAAAGAAAACTTGAAAGTACTAATAAAGCAATAAATCCGGGGCATAGCTAAGTCAGGTGTTCCTGCGCCCCCTCCCAGAGCTGGTCGAAGCTTCTGATGCCAAAGTGGGCCCAATTGTGCCTCTTCATTGAGCCAATCTATGCACTCATCAGACAAATGCAACTGAAAGTGGGAGCGGGGGCCAGGAGCTCTCTAGTTCCATGCCGTGGCATACCGAGCAAGCTGTGCGCCTCGGACCGGGAATGCAGCAGGGTACTCTATCCCCTCTGGCGGCAAGTCTGATCATGGCCGAACTGGCGCTGGAACCGGAAAGGAAAGTAGAACACGCATGTGTCAGGCCAATCAACTGAATCCCAGTCTGCCGGGACATGCTATACTCATTGCCGGTAGATTGAGCCAAGGGCACGCCAAGCAATGCGGTCTGCAGACAAATTGCACATCCAGTCGAACCACCATCCCTCATCCAGGGCATCGACTAGGCGTTGCGGAAGAAGTAGCCGCGAGCTGAGTATGCCGGGCAAGAGTCCACAACCTGCAACTTATCCATCAACCACACCTGGGAGGGATGAAAAATGAGAGATTAAAGAATAGAGAGATGTACGATGAGAGAAAAGTGAGAAAAGGGTTTTGTGAGAAAAACCGAGCTGAGGGCCAAGTGATGTGAGCAATATATATGTGAGATAGGGTGGGAAACATTACCTTCAGCAGTAGTGGACTCCCCGCAAATCTGGTCATCTCTTGGCAATGAAAAGCATCCAAGCCCATCAATGTCTCGGCCAATGCCATGGCAATGCAGCTTTTGCTCTCCCTTAAGCCTTGGGCAACCTCGATCAACCGGACGTTAGATCCTCCGGAGCCTGGGACAAGCAAGAAATGAGATAGCATGCACAAACAGAGGGCGTGTCGCCGAAAACCCTGCCAATGATGGTCGCAGCGGTCACCGACATCAGAAAATCGGCAAATCAAACTCGGAACATCCAGCGTTCCGTCACCAATCAAAGATCGAGCGTCACGCATCGTGAGCCCACACATTCGCCCTAAAGCTTGGGCGTGGCCGAAGCGAAGTTGGGGCAAGATTTCTTCGTTGTGCTCGGATTCCATCAAAACTTGGAAATCTTCGAAGGTAGGACATACCTCTTGCCCGCCAAAGCTAAAGACATGTGTTACCGGATTCCAAAACCTTGCCGCGGCATGGAGGAACGGAAAGTGCAGCGGAGTACGACTCAGAGTGAATAGTGCGTTTATGCCGAAGCCCCGGAAATTCAGCCTTTCCGAGCCATCCAAGTTGGCAATCCAAGCTATGAGATTTTGGGCAAGAAACTCTTCCATTTGGAGCAAATCAGTGTTGAATTGAGAAAAACTACGAAGTTGAGGCTTTTTGTAGGGGATAAGGTGTGAGTGGAAGACAGCTGTCAGCATTCTGGTGGTTCTTGCCATTTATGGCCGACCGGCCAAAAATAGTGCCGACCGACCACCACTATTGGCCGATGGCAATTTATTATGGCCGGTGGCCTTTCCCTATGGCCGATGGCCTTCCCTCTTGTTCCATTAGCTGTTTAGAAGTTGAACATGTTGAGGAATTGTGGTCAACCTTCCCCAATGTCTTCCGGTGGCGATTTTGCGAAGTCACGTCTATTTGTTTATCGAGTTGTTGTACATTTGCTTATCGAGTTGTATTTCACATTCTTTAAGTTTTTGCTTTGCTTATCGAGTTGTATTTGCACTTGGTTAGCTTATCGAGTTCTTTGTTTTGCTTATCGAGTTGTTTTAGTCAGCTCACTACCTGATTATTACGAGGCAAACGCTTACTTTTCAAATAAAGATTCAAACCTCATTTACATTTTTGTGTAATGCGATGCGATGAAAAGTACAAGTGTAACACTCTTTGGACCAAAATAGCTGTTTCATTTCCATCATGTCTTTTGCAAAAAAATATACACAGTTTTGAAAAAGTAAGATCTGCCTGGGCAGTACAATGTGCTTAAACTACCAGTAAAAAGGAAAGTAAAGCAAAAGGGGAGAAGGGCAGCAGAGTGTCTGGTTAATACCGGTGGCCTCCCCTTGTGGTCGATGCACCTCCGCGCCCTTGTTCGGGTCAATTATATGGTTTGGCACCTTCATTACTCAGACAGTGCAAGAAATGCACTTTTGAACATTAACTGGCCTTCGTGTTGACCTCGAGCCATGTCTTCTGTGTGCGATGCTCGGTGCGCGCAAAGAGTATCCTTCCTCGTATCCTTTTATATGCCTTGCGGATTCCGCAAATCGCTTTAAACATGTGGTATTGCATTGTTTTGTTTTGACTGTAATTGTCACGCTCGTTACGCGTCTCGCATTACACAATGCCTCGTCTTGTTCTGAATTTGCATCTCAACATCATGAATAACATGCCTTTACCGTGCTTCAGTTGAATATGCCCCCTTTTTCCTTTTACACACATTGCATGCGTTGTCGCGTTATGCTTTACTTATATGTGTTCAAGTTCCTATACACATTGCATGCGTTGTCGCGTTATGCTTTACTTACATGTGTTCAAGTTCTTTATTATACACATTGCATGCGTTGTCGCGTTATGCTTTACTTATATGTGTTCAAGTTCCTATACACATTGCATGCGTTGTCGCGTTATGCTTTACTTACATGTGTTCAAGTTCTTTATTATACACATTGCATGCGTTGTCGCGTTATGCTTTACTTACATGTGTTCAAGTTCCTTTATACACATTGCATGCGTTGTCGCGTTATGCTTTACTTACATGTGTTCAAGTTCCTTTTATACACATTGCATGCGTTGTCGCGTTATGCTTTACTTATATGTGTTCAAGTTCCTTTTATACACATTGCATGCGTTGTCGCGTTATGCTTTACTTACATGTGTTCAAGTTCCTTTTATACACATTGCATGCGTTGTCGCGTATTGCTTTACTTATATGTGTTCAAGTTCCTTTTATACACATTGCATGCGTTGTCGCGTATTGCTTTACTTAATGTGTTCAAGTTCCTTTTACACATTGCATGCGTTGTCGCGTATCTTTACTTATATGTGTTCAAGTTCCTTTTATACACATTGCATGCGTTGTCGCGTATCTTTACTTACATGTGTTCAAGTTCCTTTTACACATTGCATGCGTTGTCGCGTATGCTTTACTTATATGTGTTCAAGTGCCTTTATACACATTGCATGCGTTGTCGCGTATTGCTTCTATATGTGTTCAAGTTCCTTTTATACACATTGCATGCGTTGTCGCGTATGCTTTACTTATATGTGTTCAAGTTCCTTTTATACACATTGCATGCGTTGTCGCATTATGCTTTACTTACATGTGTTCAAGTTCTTTTTATACACATTGCATGCGTTATCGCGTTATGCTTTACTTACATGTGTTCAAGTTCTTTTTATACACATTGCATGCGTTGTCGCGTATTGCTTTACTTATATGTGTTCAAGTTCCTTTTATATACATTGCATGCGTTGTCGCGTATTGCTTTAATTATATGTGTTCAAGTTCCTTTTATACACATTGCATGCGTTGTCACGTATTCCTTTACTCACATGTGTTCAAGTTCCTTTTATACACATTGCATGCGTTGTCGCGTATTGCTTTACTCACATGTGTTCAAGTTCCTTTTATACGCATTGCATGCGTTGTCGCGTATTGCTTTACTTATTTGTGTTCAAATGCCCTTTATACACATTGAATGCGTTGTCGCGTATTGCTTTACTTATATGTGTTCAAGTTCCTTTTATACACATTGCATGCGTTGTCGCGTTATGCTTTACTTACATGTGTTCAAGTCCATTTATACACATTGCATACGTTGTCGCGTATTGCTTTACTTATATGTGTTCAAGTTCCTTTTATACATATTGCATGCGTTGTCGCGTATTGCTTTACTCACATGTGCTCAAGTTCCTTTTATACACATTGCATGCGTTGTCGCGTTATGCTTTACTTATATGTGTTCAAGTTCCTATACACATTGCATGCGTTTGTCACGTTATGCTTTACTTATATGTGTTTATGTTTCAAATTGCATTGTTATGCACCACTCGGCATCGCGTTGTCACGCATGCCCTTCTTACATTGTTATGCACGCTCCACCTGCGTTGTCACGCACTTCTCACTTGCATTGCTATGCATGTTTTGTAACGATGTTGTACCTGTTAAGTTTTCTTTCTTTTACAGGCACGATATTGTATGTACGGTTCATTTGAAGCTGGTACGACCAGACGAACTGGATGGTATTGTATTCTCCGCGTTAAACGTAGTGAGAATTACATAATTCTCCTACACCCTCTCTGCATTGTATTGTAGTTTGGCTTATGCTAGCTTAAAATTGTTGCATGTTATACTTCGTTACAGCTTTCTTTGCATGATCATGAGTTATGCTCGGCTTCGTGCATTGTCTTGCATTTTGCCCCAGCCCTCGGGCGCATATCTTTATTTGTAGCTCGTATGCTTTGTCTAAGTCTTCGGCCTTGTAAAAAATGGGTCGTCTCTGGGCTTTGACACTCACTCCCGTCATTGTTATGACTTTCGAGTTCTGTCAAAGAGGGGCAACTGTAGACACCCCATTTTTGACCGTCCTCAAGACTTGGATGTCATCGTTTGAACACCCAATGATCATCCCTGTTCGTGTTCGTTTTGAGTTCCCAGAGGTCTCGGCCGCACGCCTTGCCTCAGGATCTCTTAACTGGGCTGTTCTGTACTTGGTTTTGGACCAAGAACTTGTTAGTCTTTGCTTCTGAGGGCAGAGAATGGCTTGTCAGCCATCCCCGGATCCCACCGGCCAAGACATGATGTCACCGGCCATGTTCTCTTGCCACCGGCCATTGGTGATGGCCGGTCGGCACCATTTGTGGTCGGTCGGCCTTTGATTTGGTCAATCGGCCATATTTTCTGGCCGGGACTTCTTTTTTGCGTTTTTTAGGCATTGTGCATGCCAGCTGTGCCAGCTGGAGCACACAGATCTGTCCTCCATACACGTGTATGGAGGACTTGCACCCTTTGCACCCTTTTTGTTCTAAGCTTCTTGGAGAAGCTTGCACCCTTTGCCTTAGCTTCTTGAGGAAGCTTGACCCTTTGTCTTAGCTTCCTCAAGAAGCTTGCACCCTTTGCCTTAGCTTCCTTAAGAAGCTTGACCCCCTTAACCCCTTTTGTTTAGCTTCTTTAAGAAGCTTAGGTCTTTATCTTGCTCTATATAAGAGAGCCTTCCCTCTCCTTTGAAGAGGTTCAGCAAAAACCAGAGATATATGATATATACAACTTTCTCTCTCTATATATCTCTGTCTCTCTCTCTTCATTTGTGTGTGTTAGAGAGCCTAAAAGGGTGTTTTGTTCTTAGTTTTGCACTAAGGCACCTAGTATTACACCATACTTGGGTTATTGAGGTGTTGGGAGGTTGTTCTTAGAGCTTTTAAGCTGGTTTTGATCGGAAAAGGGGCCTGAGGTTGCTGTTCTTCAAGTGTTCTTCAAGGGTGAGCATAATTACTTTATATTTCTCATTCTTGCACTAGCTTTTAACCCACTTTGCATGCTGTTTTGAGCTTTGTGTATAACTGATAAAAGTTCTATTTTTTGATGTTTAAGATGTTTCATTAAGGTCATTTTGGTATTGGGGGTCGACCTCCCCCTCTTACGCCTTGTTTGGCCCCTTTTGTGCCTTCTTTGTTGAGCTTTGGAACCTTTTGTGTATTGGCCTTCTCACCACTGAAATCCAGTGGATTTTCAGTGGTGGTGAAGGGGTCTTGAAGTCTTGTATAGGGGAGGGACACCCCTCTCCCTTTGTGTCTCATTTGTTCATGTTTTTGGCTCATAAGGGTAGCATACATGCTTAGCTTTATTTAGCTCCATTTCAGAGGCTTTTGGGTGTTATTTGGTCACATTATACCTCTGTTTTTGGTCGGATTGATGGTCCATTACATGCATCATACACTTGTCTAATAACCCCCTTTATTGTCATAACATGTGCCATGCATTTGCCCCTCCATGCTTGCATGTTCTAGCTTGACTTCATGAAGCTTTTGGTGATATTTCATCATGCTTGAGGTCTGTTGGGTACTGATTTGATCATGTTTGCCATGTTTGGTATAGCCACCATGCATTTTGGCTTGTGAGCCTTGAGTGTGTGAGTCATTAGCATGCTTTAGTTGGGTTGTTTCAGTGATTTGGAATCATTTTCCATGCTATTTCAGCCCATAATCCATGCTTGTATGCTTGCATTCATCATCCTTTCCATGCTTTGAAGAGATGCTCTTTTGTGCCTTAAAATGAGTCATTGTGCATGCCTATGTGTTTGAGGCTTTGGGCTGCCATATTGGTGGGTTTTGGGGCTCCTTTTTGCATGTTAAAACTCTGTTTTGCATTGATTAATCCATGCCATATGTGGTTGGGGTGGTTATAGTTGAGTGCCCTCTTTGTGGCCTTAAATCCCCCTTTGTTTTGCATCCATTTCTTAGCATGTTTTAACCATGATCTATGCATGCTTTAGTCTTGTTTTGGAGTGCCTTAGGACTGTTTTAAGTCATTTTGGTCCTTTGGGGTTTGGTTGACATAGCTATGGTTTGGACCCCTTTGTTGGCTTCAAGTTTTGGTCATTGTTGCATACCTTACTTGCATAACATGGTTGATTTGGCATCACCCTCTATACACTTTCATAATTTAACATGTTGGTCTAATGTCCATGTTTATCATCTTTTGAGTGTTCTTGAAAGTTACCTTTTGTGCCTTAGCTTTAGGCCCATTGGTGTACATGTTTGCATCAGCATTTATCTATCATTTCCATCACTTTTGGTCACTGTTAAAGGCAAGGCTGAGGTCTGCCCTTTGCGGTTAAAGCCCACCATTACATGTTTGTTGCATATTTGGTTCATTGTGTGTTGTCACATGCTAATTCCATCGCGTATTGTTGCATGTTTGGCACATTGCATACTTGCAGGATAGGTTGCACCGCATTTGGCATGCTTTGTTAACTTAGCCTCATGTTGCATATTTGAGTCATGTTGCATACTTGAGCCGCATTGCATACATGCATTACATTTTGCTTGGTTTGGGGTGTCAAACCAAGCATGAGGAATGAGGTGTGTTCGTACTTAAAGTGACGAAACACGTCTCAATCCTCGGTCGCCGATGCCCTTGATCTCAACATGATAGGGCGTGAAGCATTCATTCGTTTTGTTGCATTCATTTACATTGATTGGCAAACTTGGTGCCTTTGGCCATCATGCATCGAGATGCGTGATTGGTGGCCCGAGGACCAAGGGCCACACTCCCTTGAGTCCATAACATGATAGGGAGTATGGCCATGCATACATTGCTTTGAAATTTCCTTGCCATGCACTGTCTGTCCACTTGTGTAGCAAAAACAGAATTCTGCAGGAATAAATGGCCGGCCGGCCACTTTCAGTGCCGACGACCATCAGAGTCCAGCCGGTGACCCAATTTATGGTCGATGATCACATTTACCTGGTCGGTGGTGCTTTTCATTGACCGGTGGCATTCCAAAATGATCAGGGAATGGTTCAGAGGTGCCTCAAGAATTTTCATATCCCTCAGAGGTGCAGAACAGTGCAAACAGAGGCAACAGTGGCATGGTAACGGGTTTCCGAGCAAGGCAAATCGAGCATGCATCATCCACGCATTCCGAGGCAGAGCTGCGGCGGTCTCTTTAGTTTCATATTTAGGTTGTTTTTGTAATTAATTTGTTAATTAATTAGAAGTTTTGTAATAATTAATTAGCTAGGATAGTTGATTCATTATTTGGCCTATATTATTCTTTCGGACCCTCCGAGCGACAGCAATTGTGTAATAAGTGTGTGTGAGTGTGTGTATGTCTTCCAACCCCCACTTCTTTCTCCCTTTTGCTTACCTGCTTACGATGGTTAGATTAGGGCATGTTTCAATTAGCATACTTATGCTTGCGTGTTTGCATCCATTCATATGTCTTGCATGCACCCGACTCGGCGCATCATATTAATTGTATTGTATTTCAATTCCAAGTTGAATACATGTTATCTGTAGCATTTCACATGCCATCTTAGAATAGCCGAGCCTATCTTAGTTGCATTTTGCATGTGATGCATTAGCCATCTTAACATGAGCTAGGATCATGCATTTGATTACTAACTAGCTTTTGTTTTGGCTCGGAGTACTAGGTAAGCTTTTATGCTTTAGCATCTTGCATGAGTGTGAATGTTAACATGAAAGCATGCTTGCCATGAGGCTAATTGCTTAGTTGATTTACTGCCTGAATGCCTGTGGATGAAGGTTGGATTGTTTGAGTTGGAACAACTCGTCGAAATCCGCGTTTTAGCCTACTTGCGAGTAGCAAATTTCAAACTATCTTTCAAACAAGCGGATATGCAATGCTTTATTCCAAATTAGGCGATCTAAGTCTACACTTGTATGTTGTGCGCATCACGTAGTAAATCTAGGCTAATAACTGGAATAGGAATGCATAATGTTTTCAAAACTAGATATCATGGTTAGTAGAGGCCGATCTTTGATCGGGCGAGCAGGGGTGCTCACGAAGTGACCTTCCCCAATCGTACCCAAGTTCCCGAGTCGAGGCAACTTTGGTGATAACAGACACGTGGCCTTAGGCAATGCGTCAGGGTTTCCTAAATTCCCCCATATAAAATATTTAGGTGGCGACTCTGTATCTGGCAAAGCAGTCCATGTTTGGCACTTCTTTCAAAAAAATCTGTTTTCAAAAACGATTTGCCAGATTTGGACTCTTTGATGATTCATCGGTCTCGCATTGCACTTTGCGGGATTAGATTCAGAACCGTGACATTTGAGTCCAAACTGTAGTAACCCCAAATGAACAAAACGGGGGATTTTCCCTCCCGGGACGTTCGGGGACGTCTACACTTCCCTTTTCGATTTTTTTTTTTTTTCAAACCCTACGGCAGCCTTCCAAAAAAAAAAACCTCCTGAGCCCTCTGTTTTTTTGTTTTTTTTTTCTTCTCCCAGACTTGAAGCAAAACATGTGGGTTTATTGACCTAGTTTCTCAAAATTGCAAAATTACCCATCTAAAAGTTATAGAAATTATAATATCATCTCATAACTAATTCCTTGATATTACTAAATGACCCATATAAATTAATTTAATTACTAATCTATCCCATAAAATCATTCTACAGACAACTTGGGTTTTACATTCTTCCCCACTTAAAAGAAATTCCGTCCTTGAAATTTAACATACTTGGAGTCTCAAAAAGTTGTGGATACTTTTGTCTCATTTCATCCTCGAGTTCCCAAGTAGCTTCTCTTTCCGAGTGATTACTCTATTGAACCTTAATGTAGTGAATGACTCGACGCCTCAAAACTTGTTCCTTCCTATCAACAATTTGTATAGAGTGTTCCTCAGATGTTAAATCCTTCTAAACTGCATCGATGCATGATTAATCACATGAATAGGATCCGGTATATACTTCCTTAACATTGAGACATGAAAAACATTATGAACTCCAGCAAGTGAAGATGGTAGGGCAAGTCTGTAAGCTACCTCTCCAATTCGATCTACAACCTTAAATGGCCCAACAAATCTAGGACTCAATTTACCACAAACACCAAACCTCATTACTCCTTTCATAAGAGACACCTTAAGGATCACATGGTCTCCAACCCCAAACACCAAATTGCGTCTCTTGTTATCTGCATCACTTTTCTATCTACTCTGTGCAGTGCAAAGTCACTCTCTAATAAGCTTGATCTTGTCCACTGTTTGTTGCATAATCTCAGGCCCTAACAACTTCCTTTCAACCACATCATCCCAAAAAATAGGTGATCTACCCTTCCGTCCATATAAAGCCTCATATGGTGCCATCTGAATGCTCGCATGATAACTGTTATTATAAAAGAATTCCACTAAGGCCAAATGCTCATCTCAAGAACCTCTAAGATCAATAACACAAGCTCTCAACATGTCTTCCAGGGTCTGAATAGTTCTCTTTCACTGTCCATCAGTCTGAGGATGAAAGGCAATACTAAAATTCAAACTAGTACCCAAAGTTGTATACAAACTCCTCCAAAACATACATACAAATTTGCTGTCTCTATCAGACACTATGGTCACTGGAATACCATGCAACTTCACAATCTCTTGATATATAATTTTGCAAACCTCTCTAAGGAGAACCCCGCCTTAAAAGCAAGAAAGTGGGCTGATTTTGTCAATCGAACAACGATAACCCAAATAGCATTGTTACTACCTTGGGTTCTAGGCAACCCTATCACAAAATCCATGGAAATATGTTCCCACTTCCACTCGAGAATAGGAAGGGCTTGTAACTTACCTACAGGCCTTTGATGTTCAACTTTCACTAGTTGACATACCAAACATTGAGCAACATACTGAGCAATTTCCCTCTTCATATTATTCCACCAAAAGTTCCTCTTCAAGTCTTTATACATTTTTGTGCTCCTTGAATGTACAGTATACCCCGAACTGTGAGCTTCTCTCAAGATTTCACCCTTGAGCTCTAAATCATTAGGCACACACAACCTCTCTCCAAATCTCAAGGTTCCATCTTCATGCATACAAAATTCCATCTGTAACCTTATTTCCATTTTAGCCTTAAGTTTTTGCAATTGAGGATATCTTCCCTGAGCATCTTTAATTCTATCAATCAATGTGGATTGAACTCTAAGGTTTGCCAACTACACTCCATGGTTATGCCATCTAATCTCGATATTCAACCTTTCCAAGTCCTCCAAGATTTTCTTTTGGTCAGTGATCAAGGTAGCCAAATTACTCGGGGTCTTTCTACTCATGGCATCTGCCACTGCATTGGCTTTTCCCGGGTGATAATTAATTGTCAAATCATAGCCATTTAATATCTCTAACCATCGCCTTTGCCTCATATTCAATTCTTTTTGAGTGAAAATATACTTCAGACTTTTATGATTAGTGAATATCTCACATTTTACCCCATACAAGTAGTGCCTCTAGATTTTCAATGCAAACACCACTGCAGACAAACCCAAATCATGGGTGGGATAATTCTACTCATATGGCTTCAACTGCCTAGATGCATATGCCAGTACCTTGTCACTTTGCATCAAGACGCAACCCAAGCCCATCTTCAATGCATCACTATAAATGGTAAAACCTTCATCCCTGGACAGAATTACAAGTACCGAAGCAGACACCAATCGACTCTTTAGATCTTGGAAACTCTTCTCCCAATCATCAAACCACTCAAATTTAATCCTTTTCTGTGTTAAACGATTCAACGGGATAGAAATTCAGGAAAATCCCTCAACAAACCTTCTATAATATCCTGCTAAACCCAAAAAACTACGAATTTCAGTGACAATCCACTTTGCCACAGCTTCTACTTTCTTGGGGTCAATAAACACCCCATCTTCAGATATCACATGACCCAAAAATGATACAATCTCTAGCCAAAATTCACACTTCTTTAATTTAGCAAACAATTTTTTTTCCCTTAATATCTACAACACTATTCTCAGATGCTCTTCGTGCTGCTCTTTACTCTTTGAGTACACAAGAATGTCATCAATAAAAACTACTACAAACTGATCTAAGAAGGATTTAAATACTCTGTTCATTAAATCCATGAAAGCTATAGGTGCATTGGTCAACCCAAATGACATCACTAGAAATTCATAATGCCCATACCTTGTTCGGAAGGCTGTCTTAGGTATATCCTCCGCCTTAACCTTCAACTGATGATAGCCAGAACGAAGGTCAATCTTTGAAAAGACTTGTGCTCCTTGCAACTGATCAAATAGGTCATCTCTTCTGGGCAAATGATATTTATTTTGAATTGTCACCTTGTTTAACTCGCGATAATCAATGCAAAGGCGAAAACTACCATCCTTCTTTTTCACAAATAAAACGGGTGCACCCCAAGGATCAATGCAAAGGCGAAAACTATCATCCTTCTTTTTCACAAATAAAACGGGTGCACCCCAAGGAGAAACACTAGGCCCAATAAAACCCTTATCTAGTAACTCTTTTAATTGTTCCTTCAACTCTTTCAACTCTGATGGGGCCATCCGATAGGGAGCCTTTGAGATAGGACCCGTGTTGGGTATCAATTTGTTGGCAAACTCAATCTCTCTTTTTGGTGGCAACCCCGGTAAGTCTTCAAGAAAAACATTGGGAAATTCCTTCACAACTAGAATATCCTCTAACTTCAATTCAATTTCATGGGTATCTCTCACAGAAGCTAAATAACTCTCGCAACCATTCCTTAACAATCGTCTAGCTTGCAAAGTTGAGATTACCAGAGGAGGAGTGTTAACTCGACTACCCACAAAATAAAATTCTAGTTGATCAGGAATCTGAAATGCCACCCTTTTGCCTCGGCAATCAATAGAAGCATAATTGGTTGCCTACCAATCCATTTCAAGAATTATGTCAAAGTCTAGCATATCTAAAACAGTCAAGTCTACAAGCAATTTCTTGCCATCTATACTAACCACACAAGATTTGTAAATTAAGTCAGTAACCATAACACCTCCTATCGGGGTTTCAACACATAAGTCAATCTTTCTAGAGACACATTTCCATCCATGTTTCTCAACAAATCCCATAGACACAAACGAATTTGTAGCGCTAGAATCAAATAACACATGTGCATGAAGAGAAGACACTAAAATAGTACCTAACACCACCATGTTGGAAGTCTGAACATCTTTTTACGTGAGTGCGAACACTTAACCCTGAGTCTTTGGCTTATGACCTCCATTTTTCTTTTGATTTCCTGAAGACGCTCCGTCTGTTGAAGCTCCTTTATTTTTCCATGCTTTTTATTCAGTCTCACACCCCTTCTGGTTAGGGCAATCAGCTATTCTGTGCCCATGTTGCCCGCAGGAGAAGCAAGCCCCAGTATTCCAATGGCACTCACTATCCTAATGGAACCCATTACATCTAGTGCACCGTATCCGATCATTCTTCTTATCAACACTACCATCCACAATTCGACTTCCCCAACTCCTAACCGAAGAAGTGCTTTGTCTCTTAGCATTGCCCTTCGAAGTGTTGTTAGTTTAGAAGTTGGAAGAACTAGGTCTCTTCTTATAATTCTCTTCTTTCTCTTCCTGGGCTCTTGTGAGGTTACTCTCAACCAACAATGCCATATTCAACATTGCTCCAAAAGTAGGTAACTCGAAAGGAACCACCTGTTGTATAATGTTCGTTCTTAGCCCACCTTCAAACTTTCGTGCTCTATTATCCTTATCTGCTACAAATACTGGTGCAAATTTAGACAACTTCACAAACTCGGCTTCATATTCTGCAACTGTCTTATTCCCTTGCTCCAACTTCGAAAATTCCCTCTGTTTTTGTAGACGAACACTCCTAGGGAAGTATTTCTCATTAAATGCATTCTTAAACCTTTCCCATGTATGCGGATTGGCATCGTGCTCATGTATGTGTTTCTCCATTTTCCATCAATCATTAGCTATCCCTTGTAGCATAAACGCAGCATAGGTCACCTTCTGATCATCCGTACACTCAAAAAACGGAAACAACTTTTCCATTTCTGTCAACCATTTTTCGGCCTTCAAAGGGTTTGTGGCTCTCTCAAATGCCAAGGCTATCTTCTTAAACCTAGTAATGTTACAACGTGGCCTCGGTTATGGCCCAACTCTTAGTTGCAACCGTTGTTGTTGCTCCATAAGTTTGGTCAAGTTATTCCCTATGGTGGTTTGTTGTTGCACCACCCCGGCCAAAGTCTAAAGCACTTAAACCATCCCAACTGGATTAGGGATTGTAGCTTGTTCTTGTTGTCCTAGCTCTTGCCCCTGATTTTCTCCAACTGCTTGAGTACCATTACCATTATTAGTCACATTTCCTTGCCGGTTGTTATTACCAGTCTGCCGATTCGTCTGACCCTGGCGTGTATTCCTAGCCATATTGGCCAATGTCTTCTCATGTTCCATTGCAACCTATATGCATCAATAATAAAACATAATCATATTCCATTCTCAAATCCCTATAACATATAAATAAAATTAACAATATACCAAATTATAAGCATTACCAATCATACGTCTACCCAATCTCACCACTATTCTATACTAGCCTTTAAAATTACAACCTAGCTCTGATACCACAAAATCGTAACGCCCCAAGCCCCTTGACAACGCCGCACACTCATCTAAGTGAGCATGCAAGGCTAAGAGTCCAATCAAATAGACCAACAATATAAAATACTCAAATTATTTCTTTAATTATCATAATGCCAAAATCCATAAATAAGAAACAATCCTTATCATATAAAATTGTCCACCAAGTCCACTAATATAATTCACTAAAAAAATAGTAATCCAAGTAACTTAAATCATAGTTTTACTCTCGGCCCTGTAACGCCCTCAAAAATAACCCATTATACATATAACAATGACTTGCATTATTAAAAGAAAACATTGCATTATCTCAATCATCAGAGTATTACGAAATGAAAACATTACATGTAACATCATAATAAATGCCCTACGGGCTTACATCTTGCCAAGCAACACTTGGACACAAAAATATGAGTTCTAACTCAAATACAAATAAAGCCCTAGGCTTAAATGTTTACATGTAATTCAAATAAAAACAGAAACTAATCTAATCTTCAAATTCGAGTCCTCCCAAGCTAAGTCCTTGGAGGTAGCTTATCACCTGAACCTGAAAATGATGTTCCCATAAAGGATGAGCCACAGCCCAGTAGAAAAATACTAAACCAAATATAAGCATTGAATAAAGTCCTAGCATTTAATAGATGGTTAACCATGATAATCAATTATGTCAACATACAGTCTTAAGACACTATTGTCTATGACACTTATCAATTTCCATTATTATCAATATGGCTCAGAACTTGACCAAACTTACAACCGTGAACTATATAGCATAGTCACATTACGTCCAATATCAACAACACAAATGAGACTCAGGCTCATATCAAAACACTTCATACTTCCAGATTGATACACATTTTAGTGCTGTATCAATAAAACACTTCAATATAAATAAGCACACATAATAGTGATGCTAATGGAGTCCATCCCCTATCTCCTCCCAAACAAAATCCGGTTTAGAGGTCCATCACCTATCTTCCCCTAAACCGTGGAGTACATCCACTATCTCCTCCCAAACAATGCAATGCATGTAAACACATAACATACACAACACACAATCAATAAACATACAATTTTCCTTAAATTAAACATACAATTCAATTTAATACAACAACTAGGGTTTTTCCCAAAATTACCAAACTACCCCCAACATATTAAAATGCTAAAACTCAGAACAACACGTATACATTGGAGTAGGAGATCCCTACCTCGAAGCAAAGAACTCGAATGAAGAAGATGGAGATGGTGATTCAAAATACAAAGTGCTCCAAACCAAGAATTGTTCAGATTAAAACGAAGCCCTCGACTCACTCTATCTTTTTAATAAAAGGTCTAGGATAGAAACACACCCCAAATAGATCAAACCCAAGAGAAAAAGTGTGTAAGGAGAGAGAGAAGACAGTTCTAGGGTTTTAGAATCAAAAGGGAGATGAAAACTGATCCAGAAAGTCGGATCTCGGGCTTATATAACAGTCGCCCCGCTCGAGCGTGGAAACCCCCGCTCGAGCGCCACTCACAGACTCCCGCTCGAGCGGCCAAACTCCCGCTCGAGCGGCGGATGTACACCCCCAGAAGTTTCTGCAGACAGGTCCCCGCTCGAGCGTCACTCACAACCTTCCGCTCGAGCGGCCAATCCCCCGCTCGAGCGCCAAAACCCCCGCTCAAGCGGACAAGCAACAACAGGGCCCCCGCTCGAGCGTTAAACTCCCCGCTCGAGCGGACAGGTAAAAATCTGGGCAACTAGTTTAGGCATCTAAACTCAACCGACCTGTCACAAACCTGCCCAACACATCCTATAACTCAAAAATAAGAAATTAAAGGACGATAACAACAATCTGATAACAACGGAGTCTACGGAACATAAACAATCAAAAGGAAAAGACCGGGGTCGCTATAACCTCCCCCCCTTAAAAGAATTTCGTCCCCGAAATTAAGCATAAGTGTTCGAAAACAGATTTTTCTCAAATTCCAACAATATGATATTACAACCATGAACAACTTGACCCAATACCGGTCATCTCATCTCTTATCAAGAGGCATTTCACAATATGTATATCAAACGACATATATTACAACCTGCAACAGTATTATGCATTTTTCCTTTCAATTTCAATATCATATCCAATTTCATGATAGAATGCTAATTCAACAATATATTCAATATATTCAATGCTATACTAAACTTCCATTATAAGGTAAGTTCCAAAATAATTCCATTAAACCAAAACATTCTCAATGTTTTACAACTTAAGACATATATAAAGCTCTTAAGTCCCACAATATTACAAATCGATAAACATGTCCGGATATTTCTCGTGGACTTCCAACTCACGTTCCCAAGTGGCTTCCTCCACTCCGTGATGTTTCCACAGAACTTTCACTAAAGGGATGGTTTTGCCTCGTAAAACTTGATCCCGTCTATCCAAGACTCGAATTGGTCTCTCCTCATACGAGACATCCTCGTCAACCACTAAATCAGTCCAATCCAACACATGTGATGGATGCGGTTCATACTTCCGAAGCATACTCACATGAAACACGTCATGTACTCCGGACAACTACGGTGGCAAAGCTAAACAATAAGCAGCCTCGCCAATCCTCTCAAGGATCTCAAAAAGACCAATGAACCGAGGGGACAACTTCCCGCTCTTCCCAAACCTCATCAATCCCCGTCTAGGTGATATCTTCAGAAAGACGTGATCACCCACCTCAAACACTAAAGGTCTCCTCCTACGGTCGGCATAAGATTTCTGACGACTCTGGCTGTAACAAGTCTCTTACGGATAGCTCAACTTTCTCTCCGTCGTTTCCCTCACCAACTCCGGACCCAATAGAGGTGTATCACCCACCTCGGCCCAACAAACTGGAGATCTACACGGTTGGCCATACAAGGCCTCAAACGGTGCCATACCGATACTAGACTGGAAACTGTTGTTGTAGGCAAACTCCACTAAAGGCAAGTGCCTCTCCCACGACCCACTGAAATCAAGAACACAACCCCGAAGCATATCCTCAAGGATCTGAATAGTACGCTCGGACTGCCCGTCAGTCTGAGGATGATAGACGTGCTAAAGGTCAACTTAGTGCCTAAGGCACTCTGCAAACTCTACCACACCTAGCAGTAAAACGAGGATCTCTATCTGAGACGATCGTCACTGGAACCCCGTGCAACTCACTATGTCCCGAATGTACAAGTCGGCAAGATGATCTACCGAATCTCTCACGCGCATAGGAATGAAGTGCGCCGACTTAGTCAACCGGTCTACAACCACCCAAATAGCATCACTACCCCGCTGAGTCCTCGGAAGACCCACAACAAAGTCCATAGTGACATGCTCCCACTTCCACTCGACAATAGGCAAGGGGTGCAACAAACCCGCTGGCCTCTGATGTTCGGCCTTCACTTGCTGACAAGTAAGGCACTTAGACACAAACGCTGCCACATCTCTCTTCATACCCCGCCACCAAAACTGGCGACCTAAATCCCGATACATCTTAGTGCCTCCCGGATGCACCGCAAGACGTGAATGGTGAAACTCTCGGAGTACCTCCTCTCGGCAAGACTCCGGCACAAACAGACGGTCTTGGTATCTCAACGGATTCGCCCAGAAGCAAATCAAACTCCCCAAGTGCACCCAACATCTCCCACTCCCGAATGGCTATACTAGCTATGTCACCAACAGGTTTCCTGCTAAGGGCATCGGCCACCACATTGGCCTTCCCCGGATGATAATGTAATCGAAGTCATAATCCTCAAAAACTCCATCCACCTTCTTTCAGACTCTTATGATCCGAGAATACCTCGAACTTCTCACCGTAAAGATAATGCCTCCAAATCTTCAAGGCAAATATCACAGCTGCTAACTCTAAATCATGCGTAGGGTAATTCTGCTCATGAATTTTCAACTGACGTGAACCATAGGCAACCACTTTCCCCTCTTGCATTAACACACAACCCAGACCCTCTCGTGAGGCGTCACAATAGACTGCATAACCCAACCCTCTCTCCGGAATAATCAAGACTGGAGCGGTGGTCAGTCTAACTTTCAACTCCTGAAACGACTTTTCACAAGTCTCACTCCATACAAATTTGACTCCCTTCCGAGTCAATCTAGTCAAAGGTGAAGCTAACCTGGAGAAATCCTTCACAAATCGGCGATAATACCCAGCTAATCCCAGAAAACTGCGGATCTCAAACACACTCTTAGGCTGTGCCCAATCTTGCACTGCCTCTGTCTTGGATGTATCAACAGACACCCCTTCCCCCGAAACCACATGGCCTAAGAATTTCACCTCTTCTAGCCAGAACTCACACTTCCCAAACTTAGCATAAAGCTTATGGGCTCTAAGTAACTCAAGCACCACTCTCAAGTGTTCCTTGTGCTCCTCCTCCGAAGGTGAATAAATCAGAATGTCGTCCACGAAGACAACTACAAAACGATCTAAGAATTCCCGGAAGATCCGGTTCATCAAATCCATAAACACTGCCGGTGCATTGGTGAGCCCGAATGGCATCACCAGAAACTCATAGTGGCCATACCGCGTACGGAATGCCGTCTTCGGAATATCCTCCTCCCTGACCCTCAACTGGTGGTAACCCGATCTCAAATCTATCTTAGAGAAACAACGGGAACCCTTCAACTGGTCGAACAGATCATCTATACGAGGCATAGGGTACTTATTCTTAACCGTAGCCCGATTCAATTTCCGGTAATCTATACATAGTCTCAAAGCACCACCTTTCTTTTTAACAAAGAGGGCCGGTGCTCCCCACGGCGAAACACTAGGACGGATATACCCTTATCTAGCAACTCCTGGAGCTGAATCTTCAACTCAACTAACTCGGCTGGGGCAAAACGATAAGGTGCCATAGAAATTGGCGCCGTGCCGGGCACTAGGTCAATAGAGAACTCAATCTCTCGATGCGGTGGCAACCCAACAAGATCCTCGGGAAAGACGTCCGAGTACTCACAAACCACCCTTGGCAACACAATCTGAGTCTCATCACCTCACTAATCGAAAGATTAGCAAGTAGACCACTAAGCTCACTCCGCCCTCGCGAACCATACCCCGGTGGCAAAACACTACCAACCCGGTCCCCCAGAAAATGAAAACACTCTCCGCCCACGGTACAACAAGTGACCCTCTGGCGATAGCAATCAATAACTGCCCGGTATGACGATAACCAGTCCATACCCAAAATAACATCGAAGCCTTTCATAGGCATAACTACAAAGGAAAATGGGATTCTATGATCATCGACCTCTATATCACAACCCCTAACACCTTGTTTCAAGATCAATTCACCCCCAAGAGGTGACACTACACAAATAGGAGATGCTAACTGAGCTAACTCCAACTCCAAAACAGATGCAAATGCAGCAGACACAAAGGAATGAGATGCACCCGTATCGATCAAAACACTAGCAACTGAATTGCAAAACAAGAAGGTACCTCTCACGACAGATGGAGCCGGTACAAGATCCTGCGCGGTAACAGCATACACGCGCCCAGATGGCCTCTGATCAACCTGCTCACCCCTAGGAGCATAAGACTGCTGCACAGACTGGGACGAAGAAGCCCCCTGATTGGCCCTCGAGGCCTGACCCGACTGAGCTGGCTGCTGACCCTGAGTCTGCCTCAAACCAGATGCACCAGGTGTGCCACCAACTGGGCAATACCTCTTCATGTGCCCTGGCTGACCACACTGATAACACGAGAGGGCTGGCCTCTACCCTGACTCTGGCTCTGAGATCGAGCCGAAGAAGATGCTGCTCTCTGACCTCCTCCCCTCTGAGGACAAACTGGAGACTTGTGGCCCAGCTGACCACACTTGAAACAGGTAATGTCTCCCTGGCTGCCTTTCCCAGAACTAGCACTCGGTACTGGAAAAGTAGATCTAGAAAAGCTACCCTGAGTCTGCTGAGGAGTAAAACCTCTCTGCCTCTTGCCATCACCTGGCCATCCTGACTCCTCTTGGAGCCTTTCTGCCCTTCCTCCTCTTCCTGCATCATAATCTCGTATGGGCTGCAGCATCAACCAGACGCCCATAATCCCGAATCAAGACCCCAACTCTCACTTGAGGCCACGCCTCAACTTCTTCTCAAACTCAATGCAACGGCGTTCCTCAGACGCCAAACTCAGGTGCAAACCTGGACAAACTAGTAAATGCAGCCTCAAACTCGGCCACTGAAGAACTGTTCTGCTTAAGCTGGAAGAACTGCTCTACTCTCCCTAACTGCGGAGAAGAACTCTCCTGGAAAGCATTCACAAAAGCCTCCCAAGTACCTCCTATACGACTTAGTGAACTTCCACCACTGACCCGCATCCCCTTAAGCTGGAAGATGCCAAGGTCACCTTCAACCCCTCGTCTTCGATGCCAAGCATCTCAAACGTTTCGTTGTCTGTTCGAGCCATTCATCTGCCTTAAGCGGCTCTTTAGGATCACCTAAAAATTCGTCCGGATTAGACCGGAAGAACTCCCTCTTCAGAAAAGAAGGTCCTGCATCAGCAACATGGACCTGAGCCTGATTCTCAGCTCTGAGAATGCCTACTGACTCCCTGAATGCCCCTGCTATCTCTCGGGCTAAAGCGCCCATAGCCTGCTGGCCTACCGGCTCGGCCACATTGGCCTGGCCTACTCCCTCCTGAACTGCCGGAATCTCCTGTACTACTGGAATCTCCTCTGCAGGCACTTCCTGCCTACCCGGCCTACCACGCCTACCGCGACCTCGTCCTCGTCCTGACATCCTAATACAAGAAACAAAGACGTTAGCACATTAATAACTGTGCCGAAGCTAAACACTCGCGTCCTAATGCATTGGACAACAATAATTCATTCCACGTAAGCACATAATCACATAAGCACCTACGAATTTCATTCCTGGATGATAATAGTCCCAAAGCGTTACCATAGTTCCGGTTGGAAGCAGCAGTGATCAATTGCCTTTCCAACAAGACTACTAGCAACTCAAGGTCCAATCAACATCCTAGAAACTACATTCCATACCCACATAATCACATAAACATGTTATCATGCAAACATATAACACTACACTAAGTCTCTATCAAACGAGACGAACCCATTGTGATACTAATCACTTCCCACGTACCCAAAGTATTCAAACCCGGTACGCTCTGATACCAAGTTGTAACGCCCTCAAAAATAACCCATATACATATAACAATGATGCATTACTTAAAAAAAAACATAATTCATTCATCAGAGTATCAAATAAAACATTACATGTAATAATAAGTAAATGCCCTATGGGCTTACATCTTCCAAGCCAACACTTGGACACAAAATATGAGTACTAACTCAACTACAAATTAAGCCCTAGGCTTGAATGTTTACATGTCAAATACAAAACAAACTAAACTAGTCTTCAAATCCAAGTCCTTCCAAGCTAAGTCCTTGGAGGTAGCTTATCACCTGAACCTGAAAATGATGTTCCCATAAGGGTGAGCCACAGCCCAGTAGAAAAATACTAAACCAAATATAAGCATTGAATAAAGTCCTAGCATTTAATAGATGGTTAACCATGATAATAATATTCAACATACAGTCTTAAGACACTAATGTCTATGACACTTATCAATTTCCATTATTATCAATATGGCTCAGAACCTGACCAAACTTACAACTGTGAACTATATAGCATATTCACATTACCAATATCAACAACACAAATGAGACTCAGGCTCATATCAAAACACTTCATACTTCCAGATTGATACACATTTTAGTGCTGTATCAATAAAACACTTCAATATAAATAAGCACACATAATAGTGATGCTAATGGAGTCCATCCCCTATCTCCTCCCAAACAAAATCCGGTTTAGAGGTCCATCCTATCTTCCCCTAAACCGTGGAGTACATCCCCTATCTCCTCCCAACAATGCAATGCATGTAAACACATAACATACACAACACACAATCAATACATTTAATGTCTGTATTAATTCAACAGTCAAAGTTAATGACTAAACAATGTGATTAGTTCCAGTTATCCCTAATCCACATGCAATGTCTACAACAATCATGACTATCCTCCACCGATAGCCCAAAACAGTTATTTCTAGACTGGAAATAAATAAATCAACAATTCAATAGGCAATGATTTAAATTAATCAACTACCCCATTTAATCAATAAATTCCTCAATCAATGAATTCAACCAATTTCCCCAATTTTCCTTAAATTAAACATACAATTCAATTTAATACAACAACTAGGGTTTTTCCCAAAATTACCAAACTACCCCCAACATATTAAAATGCTAAAACTAGAACAAAACGTATACATTGGAGTAGGAATCCCTACCTCGAAGAAAAACCGAAGAAGATGGAGATGATCCAAACTCAAAGTGCTCCAAATCCAAATTGTTCAGATTAAACTGAAGCCTCGACCCACTCTCTTTTTAATAAAGGTCTAGGTAGAAACACACCCTAATAGATCAAACCTAAGAGAGAAAGTGTGTAGGGAGAGAGAGAACGGTTCTAGGGTTTTAGAATCAAAGGGAGATGAAAAATGATCCAGAAAGTCGGATCTCGGGCTTATATAACAGTCGCCCCGCTCGAGCGTGGAAACCCCCGCTCGAGCGCCACTCACAGACTCCCGCTCGAGCGGCGGATGCACACACCCAGAAGTTTCTGCAGACAGGTCCCCGCTCGAGCTCCCAACTCCCCGCTCGAGCGTCACTCACAACCTTCCGCTCGAGCGGCCAATCCCCCGCTCGAGCGTCCAACACTACACAGGAAATACTGGATGGGTGATATTCCCGCTCGAGCGCCAAAACCCCCGCTCGAGCGGACAAGCAAAACAGGGTCCCCGCTCGAGCGTCAAACTCCCCGCTCGAGCGGACAGGTCAAAATCTGGGCAACTAGTTTAGGCATCTAAACTCAACCGACCTGTCACAAACCTGCCCAACACATCCTATAACTCAAAAATAAGAAATTAAAGGACGATAACAACAATCTGATAACAACGGAGTCTACGGAACATAAACAATCAAAAGGAAAAGACCGGGGTCGCTATAGGCCCTCCCACAAGTAAAAACCCGCACAGCTCTACTCCTTAGAATCTAAAAAAATAAAAAATAAAAATAATAATAAGGGTAAGCTAGACAGCCCAGCAAATAACCAACCATCACTGCTAGCTGGATTAAGTATAAAAATAAAAAATAAAATTCGATAATCAATAAATATATTTTTGCTACAATTCGATAAATGAACTATTATTTTGTAAGATGGTTTCATAGCTGAAAATAAATAGTGTAGCAATACATTTTAATTGAAAAGACAATGAGGTAATTCGATGAAATTTCGTTGTTAGAATTGATGGTTTGATATTCAGATGGTTCAATGATTCGATTCTCAAAACTCAATTCTTGGTGACTACGGTCACTTAGCCTGCGACAAGGCCCAGAATCACACCTAGGTCGGTGGTGAAGGCCCAAAAAAAACTAGTTTCTATGCCAATAAATAACCTCCATTTGCTAGGGTCCAAGTCATAGTCAAACTAGAGTGATGTTCAAAATTCAAACAATATACAACTTTTAAATAAAGTATTCGATATTTTCAGAATAAACATTTGGTACAATTTTCAGAATAGTTTCACAAAATATTCAAATA
Source organism: Camellia japonica (assembly GCA_030407325.1). NCBI lineage: Eukaryota > Viridiplantae > Streptophyta > Magnoliopsida > Ericales > Theaceae > Camellia > Camellia japonica. The sequence continues at coordinate 5,124 of JAPPVO010005604.1, read as the reverse complement.
ATTTTCATAATAATATCCAATGTTGTTTTATACTTGACCTATATTTTATTTTAAGAGAACATGAAGGCTATAAATAAATATTTATAATTTCAAACAATTCAATAGGAATAAAAATGAATCAACAGTGATAGAGGGTTGCTTACCTCAAACAGCTAAAATAATATTCCCCAAACTAATCTCAAATTACTAAGTTCCACCTCAATCTCACAAACCTGATAAAATATTACACCATATAAATAATTATTATTTGCACCCATCATTCTTTTCTTTATAAGAACAATAGAATAAATTAATCCTATATTCTGCCAAGAACTCCCATACTTCAGCATCAGAACAGAGCCATCATAGCTTCGAAATTTCTCAACTTATATTATTCTATTGGTTTTTATATACATGCATAAATTTGTAACTGCTTGCAGTCAATCTTGTATCCCACAAACACACCACCATTAAACTTAACCCATCACATATCAATTCCAAAATACAAGCTACCCAAACAGAATGCAAAATACACTCTAAAGTCTGGCAAAATCGACACCCCCAACATGGACTACATCAATATAATTATTTAATCATATATGTCCATATAAATCATCCATTGATATATTAAAACTAAATTTATAAATAAGAATACAGTAAAATAAATCTTACCTCTAAGAGATGATTAGATCAAAATCACTACTCTATGAATCTTCCATTTTTTTTTTTTTTTAATTTTAAACCCTATGGCAGCCTTAAAAAAAAAAAACCTTCCGAGCGCTCTATTTTTTTTTTTCCTTCTCCCAGACTTGGAGCAAAACATGTGGGCTTATTAACCTAGTTTCTCAAAATTGCAAAATTACCCATCTAAGTTATAGAAATTATAATGTCATCTCATAACTAATTCCTTGATATTACTAAATGAGCCATATAAATTAATTTAATTACTAATCTATCCCATAAAATTATTCTACACATAACTTGGGTTTTACAAGATTTACACTGATCATAAGAGTTCGAAGTATATTTTTACACAAAATGAACTAAATTTGAGGCAAAAAAGATGGCTTGAGTTGTTAAAGATTACAATGTGAATATTTGTATCATCCAAGGAAGGCAAATGCGGTGGCAAATGCCTTTAGTAGGAATGTCGCAGTTGGAGATGTAGCTACTTTGTCTATTGAGTGTTGTTTGGTGGAAAACATGAGACATTTGAGGCTTGAGGTTGTTACACCTGGTGATAGGGCTTATTGTAGTCAATTGATAGTTCAGCCAACCTTGTGAGAACGGATTCGTTTAGCTCAAAAGATTGATCCCCAGTGTGAGCGTATTAAAGGAGAGATGGCAGAGGGTAAGAATTTAGACTTTGTGGTTAGTGATAATGGGTTGCTTAGATTCCATAGCCGAGTTTGTGTTCCTGCTAGTGGTGATTTGAGGAAGGAGATTATGAAGGAGGCACATAGTTCTAGTTATAGCATTCATCCTGGAAGCACTAAGATGTATCGGATCTTCATGAACATTTTTGGTGGAATGGTATGAAGAGAGATATTATAGAATTTGTGGCTTAGTGTTTGGTGTGTCAACAAGTTAAAGTAGAATATCAGAAACCCGTGGGGAAACTATAATTCTTACCTATATCAGAGTGGAAGTGGGATCATATTACCATGGACTTCGTGTGTGGATTATCTCGTACTAGTAGTAATCACGATGTAGTTTGGGTAATTGTTGATAGATTAACCAAGTCAGCACATTTTATTACAGTATGGATGAACTATTCTCTAGCTCGGTTTGCACAACTGTATGTGAAGGAGATTGTCAATAGTGTCAAATCAAGACCCTCATTTTGTGTCTAAGTTTTGGGGTGCGTTACAATCAGCTATGGGGACTCGATTAAATCTTAGTTCAGCTTACCACCCTCAAACAGATGGGCAATTGAAGAGGACTATTCAGACCCTTGAGGATATGTTGAGGGCTTGTGCTTTGGAGTGGAGAGGTAATTGGGATGATTATTTGCCGCTCATGGAGTTTACGTATAATAATAGTTATCATTCTAGTTTGGGAGTAGCTCCTTATAAGGCTTTGTATGGGAGGAAGTATAGATCTCCTTTGTGCTGGTATGAGGTTGGTAAAAGGCAATTTTTGGGACCTGACTTGGTGGAGGATGCTACATAGAAAATTATCACCATTAGAGGACATTATTGACTGCTCAGAGTAGACAAAAAAGTTATGCTAATCATTGTAGGAGAGAGTTAGAGTTTCATGTGGGGGATATGGTATTCTTAAAAGTATCACCATGGAAAGGAGTCATCAGGTTTAGAAAAAAAGGAAAGTTGAGTCCTAGATACATTGGACCATTTGAGGTATTGGAGAAGGTTGGTAAGGTTGCGTACCATGTTGCTTTACCTCCTAGGTTGGCAGGAGTGTACAGTGTGTTTTACATGTCTATGCTGAGGAAATATGTGCATAGTCCATCGCATGTGATAGATTATGAGTCGCTTCAGATTATAGATGATTTTTCATATGAGGAGATGCCTGTTCAGATCTTGGATTCGAAAGAGAAAATGTTACGTACAAAGGCCATTAAATTAGTTAAGGTGCTATGGCGTAATCATCTAGTTGAGGTGGCAACTTGGGAACACGATGATGAGATGCACAAAAAGTACCCATACCTATTCTCATGATTTACTCAAGTTAGTTTCAAGGACGAAACTTTTCTTTTTTTTTTGGGGGGGGGGGGAGGGGAGGAGAATGTGAGAAACAAAATACAAAAAATAATAATAATAATAATAATTACATAATAATAATGTTACAAACCTCAAATATTTTACTTATGAATTTTAAGGTGCAAATTAAATTTTTTTTTGAACGATCTTTTAATTAATTTTGAACCTAAAAGAAATGGGTAATTATTTATAAGTCCTATTTGGAAAAATTATATAAGATATGGTCCTATGAAAAAACTTATAACCCAATAGGTCCTATAATTTTCTGTGGACACATCTACCCACAATCTTAATTAATTAATAACCTGATTAATGATAATACCATAGATGGGAAATACAATATTACTATAGATTGTGATCATATCTATATGGTTAGAAATTTGAAATTCAAAATAACCTAATTAATGGCAATACCATACATGCAAAATCTAGGCTCAGTTTGGTAAGCCTCTCAAATTATAGTTCTACCCATTGATTCGAGTGTGGTGTTTGTTTTGAGCTTTCAAATCATAATTCTACACCCATTTCTCAAAACTCAATTCAAAACATAATCATTACTTTTAAAAATTCATAACCAAACACATAATTCAAAACTATTTTCAAAACTCAATTCAAATCAATATTTTAATATTTTAAATATATTAAATATTTTAATATTTAAATATGTTACGATTTTTTTAATTTTTAAATTTTTTGAATATTTTTAAATATTTTAATTTTAAATATTACGATTTTAATTTTTTAAATTTAAAATATTTTATAAAAATAAATTCAAACTCTATTTTATAAAAATATTTTTAAATATTTTAATTTTTTTTGTTATGTATTTGGTTACGATTTGAGTGTAGAGTTGTGAAAGTAGTATAGAGTTTCGAGTTATGTGTTTGGTTATTAGTTTTGAAAATAATTTCTTAATTGAGTTTTGTTTTTTGTGTTTGGTTACGATTTGAGTGTAGAGTTGTTTTTAAATTTAAAATATTAAAATTTTTTGAATATTTAAATTATTAAAATTTTTATGATTTAAATTTTTTGAATATTTATTTTGAAAAAAAATATTTCCTTTTTAGTATTTTCAATTAAAATATTGATTAATGTTATTTTCTGTTAATAATAAATTTTTTTAATTGAATTTTAAAAAGAGTTTGGTTATGAGTGTTGATCAGAATTTTCAATAGTGTGAAAGTAGTGTATTTTGTTATGAGTTATAACAATTTGAATTAAGTTTTGAAAACTCTTTTCAAAACTTATAACCAAACAAATTTTTTTACTTCACATATCAAATCAAACTTTTAAAACTCAATTCCATACTCAATTCAACACTCTATTCAAAAATCATAACCAAACAAATTTTCTACACTCAAATCATAATTTCAAAACACACAAACTCAAAATACAACTCATATTCTCAAATCATAGTTAGAAAGTCTTACCAAACAGAGCCCTAATGTTACCATGGATTGTGATTATATCTATATGATTGAAAATTTGAAATTCAAAATGTAAATGCAACATGTAATATCCCAAACCCAATGTGACATTTCCAACCCCAACGTGACATTCCCATATGCTTTTGAAATTCAAAATAACTTCATTAATGATAATGCCATATATGGGAAATCCAATGTTACCATAGATGCTGATCATAGCTATATGGTTGGAAATTTGAAATTTAAAAAATAAATGTAATATGTAACATCCCAAACCCAATGTGACATTCTCAAATCCAAAGTGACATTCTCATAAGCTTCTCATCCCAAACCCAATTTAAATGTAACATGTAATATCCCAACCCCACCGTGACATTCCCATATGGTTCTCATCCCAAACCCAACGTGACATTCCAATACGCCACCATTGAATTATGAATAATGTAACCTCCTAAATGTAACATGTAATATCCTAACCCAACCTATGTTTTGAACCACCATCACCCCCAACCCAGTGTGAGTTCAATATCGAGCGATGAGATTCAATTCACATTCAATTACAAACCCAAATCTCTAATAATTTTGCGCAACGTACTGTGACTTGTATGTAAACATTGATTACAACAAAGACACGATACACATTCAAATACATATACAACCGAACAAACACAAAATGTCATCTCCTACATGGCGCATGTGGATTAACGTTACACACTAAATGTAACATGCATCGTAACACGATCATCCATGTCCCAATGTACAATTGTTATCCTACAACGTGGTTCACATTCGACATCCAATTAACAACCAAAATCAAATACTCCCAACCCAACCCTTGAACTGCTACACATCACCCCATACATTGAACATATCAAAATGCATCAACCATCACAATGTTAAATACACACATTCATTCAGAACATTGGCCAAATTGTGCCTAATGCCCTATTAAAGATGAACAATCCACACTTCAAAAAAAAAAAAAAAAAAAAAAA
>JAPPVO010005603.1:0-49449 GCA_030407325.1 Camellia japonica | reverse complement strand
TCGTTAACTTATGCGGCTAAATAGCAAAGACATTTGGCAAATGGTCACCTAATTGGGAAGAACCATGCCAAATTCATAGAGTCTTGCTTGGGGGACCATACCATCTGAGAAATCTGAATGGATATGTTATCCCAAGAAAATCAATGGCAGGTATTTGAAGTCTTACTATCCAACTGTGTGGGAAACACATAAGTATGAAAATGCAACAGTAAAAATAAATAAAAGGGCATGAAGCCCCAACAACAAATAAAGATTTCATTTCATAAAGAATTGAGTACAACGCAGCAGCCCCTGGTTAGTATTTGCAACTTCTTGGCATTTTGATCCAAGGCGAGGTTGACTGCTGCTAGCTCTTCTTCTAGTTGAGCTTTTTCTCTCCAACAGTTGGGATCGAAACTGGAAGGCATAATGAGTGTGTCCCCTTCAATTCAAACACTTCGCATGGATATGGGATACAAACTCCTTATCCTTCAGCAATTTTCTTCTGCAACCCTTAGCCATTTGGCAGATATTGATATAAAAGTCTATGGTGGCTACTGCCTGAGATAGGTGGCTTGAAAATGCCAGATTGGATTGCTCAAAGGCCTGGCAACATTTAAGGAAACCATTCTTGATGATAGGCCTCTGTAAAGCTTCAAATGGAATCCTCGAAAATGTTTGCAGTAAATCCAACAAGTGCCCAAGTCTACTCGAGGTAAGGAAGCTTTAGTAGTAGCGGAGGAGCTCTTAATAATCTCTAGCGAAGAATCAGAAGGAACAATGGCTCAGCCTCACTGCTTGGTACCCGAGCTAGTGAAGAATGCCAAAAAACTGGCCAGCTGAGTGTAGCTTGACTTTTTCACACGCCCCCTTTCGGAAGTTCGAATAAGTCCTACAGTATTGGACTCCCACGGTTCTGAATCTGATTCCACAAGTGCAATGTGAAACAATAATCACCAAAGAGTCCAAATCCTAACAAATCTTTGGAAAATCGATTTTGAATCAAATTGCCAAAAATAGACTGCTTCGCTAGATATAGAGTCGCTACCTAAATATTTTTGGAAAATTTAGGAAACCCATGACTCGTGCCAAAGGCCATGTGTCCGTCATGGCCGGCACTGGCCGGCTACCATACCATTCATGGCCGGTAGTCTCTCACTCTGACCTACTATCCTTTTTTGTGCTGAACAGTGCTGGAAGCATGTGTTTTGTTCTGCTTTTAGTCTATTTTAGAGTCTTGTTTTGAGTCCTTTTGGGCTTTAGCAAGTTTGTTGAGTTCTATTCGTTTTGCTTTGCTTATTGAGTTGTATTTGTGTTGTTTCTGCTTATCAAGTTGTTGTTGTTTTGTTTATTGAGTTGTTGTCATTTTGTTTATCGAGTTGTATATTGTTTTCAGTTGCTGGTCGGTTCATTACCCAATTAAGAATGTTGTGTCAATGCGAATGTTCAGTTTTTATTATCAAATTCAATCTCATTTCCATGCTAAGTGGTGCTCATGATGCAAAATATACCACTTTTTCAAAGGAAAAAATCGATTTTCATTCCGATCATGGTTATTTTTAACAAAGGCAGTACAAGTTTTCGAAGCAAATAAAACCTTTTTGAAGTTATACAATGTGCTAAAACTATAAAGAAAAGGAAACTAAGAAAAAACACAAAAAAATCAGCGCTGGTCACCTCAGGCTCAAGAAGCCCTCTTTGTCTCTCTCTCCTCGGAGGAGAGGACTATGGGGCACTGTCTCCATCGACACCACTGTCTGACTCTCCCTCTAAACCAAGAGCCATCTCTCCGCTCTCCAGCTCGGAGCTTGCCTCGGCATCGCCCCTGCTCTCGGAACCCAAGCCGGCTCATCATCTCCACTCTCAGATGACTCTGAATGCCGACTCCCTGCCTCCTCAGAGTCGCTCGTCTCAGCATCATCATCACTCAAAATGGGCTCTGAAGGGCAGCTCCTATCTCGGGTGCCTCTACTCTCTGCCTCGGCCGCGTGCTGGAGACTGCCTCTCTCTCCTCCCTACTGTCGGAGGAGGTACTATTGGTCAGGTGCTGCAACTGCCGCTGGCGCCATCGGTATGGGTGGGATCTGAAAAAATAGTTGTCACATCAGTTATAGCATGTGTATTAGATGCAAGCAGAATGTGCAGAGTAAGTGTATGCAAAAATCATATTACAATGTATCAATGCAGTGTGTGAATACAGTGTGTGATTGTAGTGTGTGGATGCAGTATGCAAGCGCAATGTGTCAGATGCAGTCTATCGAAGCAATGTATCAGTGTAGTTTGGGAAGTTTTCAGTTGAAATGTCAGTGTCAGTGGTCAGTGGAATTTGATGTCTATGATGTAAAAATGAAGAAATTACCTAAACACCGTAGAGGCTAAGCAGCGCCTTTCTCCTCTGTACCATCCCCACCAGCGAGGTTATCAGCTCGAGGGCGCCTCCTGTATACTCGATGGAAGCCCACAAATGTATTTGAATGATTAGTATCTGCAAATGAATATATCTGAAATGAAATATGGAGTGTAAATATAAAGTGTGGTTCATATCGGAGTCGGGCCTCGTACCCCGACAAGCTCATGACCAGCTGCTGCGGGCTCGATTAGGATCTGGTAGGCATCCCCGGTGTGTCGCCAGCAAGTCAGCATGGTGGGAAGCTCTGGCCAATCAACCCTCTGTCCCGCTCAGGAAGCCCCTCTGCTACGGGCCCTGCTCGCCCGGGTCACTCTGCGTCTTGCTTTCGCAGCAAGAGCTCTCGTCTCCTCAGCTCCACGACGACGCCGGTCAGGGGCGGCATCAGGTGTGTCATGATGAAAGCTGCATAGTCACCCTCCGCTTGGAAGAAGTCGACGTCAAGGCCTATAATGAACTGGATGAACTCCTCAACAAATAGGCTCTCTGTGGACCACATGGACTCTGGTGGAGCCATGGGACGATCGGGTCCGGTAGGTCCATAATCTGGCGCACGAAGCGCTCACCCAAGAACCAAGCCCAGCAAATCGGACCCTCAAGCAGAATGCGGTAGCGGGAGATGGCCCAAACGTCGGCAAACTGGTCCTGGACCCCCATGGCATCAAGGCCTATGGCTGCCATGTGATCTGCAAACAGGAGTTGTACAGATTATTAGTTGCTGTCAGTTGCTAAATGTGTCAAGCAAAATAGTTTCAAAGCAAAAATGACTGTGCTTTCGGATTACCTCATGGGCAGCTACTGTGTCGAAGTACTGCTTGAAGAATGTGAAAGGCTCACGGGTCCTATGGCGAAGCTGACTGTCGTATATCCGCGAATAGGGGACTGTCAACGGAAGCTCCTCTACAGGCTCCGTGACGAGAGTCGGAAAGTATGCGTATATCCCTAGCTACAGGAAAAATGCAGTGGTATGTGATCAATACAATATCGAGCCAATACAGAAAGTGCAAAACAGAAAAGCATAGTGTATGAACAGTGTTTGAGCAGATACAAAAATGTGAAGTAGAAAGCATGTGGTGAAATAGATGTAAGGCGGAAACTGTAAAAAAAAATGTAAAGTACAAAGAGGGAACTAAGATGTGTACCTCCCAGGCTCGCCAGTAGCCTCCAATCGAGTCTCCCCCAAACGGGAGGTAGAGCTCATATATCTGTATAGTGTGATGAGGCTAGCTCTGCCCCAGTCGTAGAAACAAACCCGAGGAAGGGTCACCAGGGCACTCAGCAAATACAGGCCAACGGTATTCCACCTATTCGAAAACAAGGTGGTACCGAAAAAAAACATCAAGAAGCCCTGGCGTACTACTCTACTCTATCTCCCTATTGTCTCAAGCTCAGTCCCTCTGAATCGCTCTGCGAACCAAGTGCATCTGACCATCCCCGTCCGGTATATGGGTGGGTATGCCCCCAGCAGCTTGAACCAGGCTGCCTCTCACTCCTCCACAACTGTATCAATAGGGATCGGATCGCCCCCTACGTCTAAGCCAGTGATCATGGCAACGTCATAAGGAGTCATCATCATCTCCCCCGCGGTGAAAATGTGGAAGGAGTTAGTGGTATCCCACCACTTCTCCACCAGTGCTCCTAGGAGGGGATGGCTAGCGGTGAACCAAGTCAAGCTAGAGCAGAAGAGGCCGAAGCCCGCCTCATCAATTATGTCACGAACTCCAGCTGGGAGCTCGTCATACCAGTCTCAAGCAGTCATAGCACCATAGCCTCTAAAGGCGCGAGACTTGTTCTGTGGCAGAAGACATGCATCAGATAAGGGTAGTACATGAAATGCATAAGATATAGGGCAGTGCATGAAATGAAATCAAATGCAATCAAGTGAATCCGATACAAGGCAGTGCAAGAAATGCAAGTAACTAAAGGCAGAAATACATGAAGTAGAATACATGAAAAATAGGGTGCTTACCTCAACGGCAATGGCCAACAAGTGAGAATCTGGCTCCCTTAGCAAAAGGTCCTCCGGTACACCGCGGGCAAACTTGGTGAAGCGTCTGATGCCTCCGGAAGTGGGCAATATATGTGTCTGTGGGTGATATCTCGCCGGACCGAAAGGCCGTACCCTCAGTGGTAGCGGCTCGACCTCGGGCTCAAACTCTGCCTCTAAGTCAACCTCAAGGTCAGCTATCGGCTCCTCTACCTCCGACATAGGTGGAACTACCAGGGAAACCTCTGGAGGAGCCCTGTCGTGAGGAATCTCGTCCGCCATTTGAAAATAGGTGCGAGATGGGGTGAAAAGTGAAGAAAAATGAAGAAAAAGGGTAAACTTGAAAAAAGTCAAACCCTAGGAGAGAGAAAATGGAGGAAAGAGTCAAAGCGGGGAAAAGTGCTCAAAACTCGAGAGAAACTCGAGGGGAATAAGCCTAGAATGGTGGAAATAAGGAAAGAAGCGCCGAAATCAAATTTCAATTGGTTCAAAGTGAAGGAAATAAAGAGATTTTAGCGAATCAACTTCGCGTGGGGTGTTGAAAAACTCGTAGAAAGCGCAAATCTAGAGAGAAGAGTGTCTAGAGAGAGGGAGATGATTTTTGGGCATGAGGAAGTAAGGAAATGAAGTGTGGAGGTGAATACTTAAAGACCCAAGGCTAATTGACCAAAAAACCCTCGCACTGCTATCGATGGCCAGCAAGGATCATTGTTGGTCGGCATCTGGCCGGCGGCCTTCCCTTCTGGCCGGCAGCCTCCTTTGGGTTCTTGATGATGTTTTGTATCCTTGGTTCCCAAGAATTGAAGGGATTGTTCACTGTTTGGTTCAGAATGTCTCTATGGAAGCTTAAAATTGTGTTTTCGATGCGCGATGTTCGTCACTTGTCAACATGAATGAAGTGTATCCTTTAGATACATTGTAATTATTTTGAGAGATGAATCGGAAGTTGCCTTTGAGTTTGTTTTTGTCAAATCATGCTTTGATATCTTGCATAGAACATGCATTTCTTATTCGTTGCATGGAACATGCACTTCACTTTGTGGCATAGAATATGCATTTCACATATGTTGTTGTAAGATATGCATCTCACAAGAATTGCCTGCGTGTCTTGCATTCGTTCTTGAAACATGCATGGAATGTGCATCCACTTTTAAATCACGCATAGAATATGCTCCTGTTATCAATCATGCATAGAATATGCTTCTTGATAGTTTTTTTTCTCGCATTGAACATGCCATTAACATTGTATCTCAGTTGTTTGTCTTGCATAGAACTTGCATTCCTACTGAATTACACATGTTAGGTTTCTTTCTTGGAAATGCTAATTGTATATACGGTTCATTCAAAGGAGTTCCAAGTACAATCGTTCGTGCCCTTCGGATCGCATCCTTTTACTCTTCCTCCTCTCGCATGAGACACGTTAGGACTCCTTCGGTTAAAAACATTTGAGTGCGTCCTGGTGTTCACACCACCCCCTCAGTTAAAACATTTGAGTGCGTCCTGGTGTTCACACCACCCCCTCGGTTAAACATTCGGTCATCCTGGTGTTCACACCACCCCATTTCGGTTAAAGACATTCGGGTGCGTCCCGGTGTTCACACACCCCTCTTTCGATTAAAAAACATTCGGGTGCGTCCCGGTGTTTACACCACCCCCTTTCGATTAAAAAACATTCGGGTGCATCCCGGTGTTCACACCACCCACCTTTTGATTAAAAACATTCGGGTGCGTCCCGTGTTCACACCACCCCCCTTTCGGTTAAAAACATTCGGGTGCGTCCCGGTGTTCACACCACCCTTTAGTTAAAAACATTCGAGTGCGTCCCGATGTTCACACCACCTCCTTCGATTAAAATATTCGGGTACATCCCGGTGTTCACACCACCCCTTCGGTTAAAAACATTTGGGTGCGCTCGGTGTTCACACCATCCTTTTTCTCCTTCCGCATGCGACGCGTTAGAACCTCGGTTGAGACCTCGGTTGTGCCCGACGGTTACGTCGCCCTTCGCCTTTCTTGCGTGTCGCGTAGTTGAGCTTTTATTTTCTTACATCCTTTCTGCATGAAATATAGTTTGGACTTGTGTTTGTTTACTTGCTTCTTTTCATGATTGGAATTGTTGTGCCTTGTTTCAGTTTGTTTAAGTGTGGCATTTCTTTGCATAGCATTTGCATTTGAATGTTTCATTGCACAACCTCATTGCATGATCATAAGTTATGTTCCTGCATCATGCATATCATTTGCATTTTGCCCTAGAACTACACTGGTTTGATTCCTTGCAAAGGGATACGTAGGCAACCTACGGGCGCAACCATTTATTTCTGTTTTGATTGTTTGTCCAAGTCTTACGGCCTTGTCAAAATGGGTCATCTCTGGGCTTTGACATTCACTCACATCATTTCATGACTCTGAGTTCTGTCAAAGAGGGTTAATTGTAGACACCCCATTTTTGATGGCCCTTTGAGACTTGGATGTTCTTGTAGGTACACTCGATGACGAGTCTATTTGCTCGCCTAGTGCTCGAAGTCCCAGCTTTGAGCCTTTCAAACCCTGCATCCTACACCACACCGATGACGAGTCTGTAGACACCCCATTTCAAACCCTACAGCCTTTCAAACCATGAAATTGGTGTCTTAAGCCATTTAAGGTTAGGGAGGTGTCTCACCTTTCTTTATTCCTTGCTTCTAAGGCTTTTGCACCTTTGTTTCACATTTTCAAACCAACCTTTTTTGGGCCTTTAACCACTGAATTTTAGAATATTTTCAGTGGCAAAAAACATGTTTTGAAGTCCAAAATTGGAGGGGTTAGCCTCCCCTCCTTGTGTCTTGTTTGCTAGCCTAGTTAATTCCATATGTTAGCGTGATTTTCTAGCTTTTTGTAGCTATACTCCAGCATGTTTTTGCCTTTGTTTTAGACTGCTTTAGCTCTGTTTTGAGCTATTTGGGTCAATTGAATCTTTGTTTTGCATGGTTGTAGTGTAAAGGTAAGGACCTCACAAGAATGGTGTTTTAGGCCATTAGGCACCTCTTGTTTGAGTTGATTCTATGCTTTGGTGTCATTTTTCACTTCATTTCAGCACTTATAATCTCTGCAACCTCCCTCATTTCTTGGCTTTTCAAATTTGTTTTGAGGGTTGTTTCAAACTTGGGATTCTTTAAGCTTGGGATTGAGGTCCATGCTTAATGGTTTAATCCTCTTTTGAGGTTTCATTACCAACGGCATGAAACTTCTCTCATGCCTTAAACTACCCCTTGTTTGACACTTCCTTCCCTTTAGAGGACCTTAATTCACCTTTTGGACTTAATTGGATTAAGGAATGGTTGGTAAAGTTAAAATGAGCAATTAAAACTTGGAACTAAAAGTGAGCCAAGATAAGAATTTGGTTGTGTTTTTGATGTGTTCAATCGGATGTTAATTGAACACACGAAACTTGGACCATTTCATACTTGTTAGTGATGAAATGATCCAAGTCTCCAAGGTCAACTTCTTCCCTTGATCTTTCATGAAAGTGAGGAGGTTTATGTCTCATTATTGCATTTATTGAACTTGCACCTCTTGAGTCACAAGCCATCATACAATGAAATTGCTTGAATTGGTGGTTTGTGGCTTAAGTTCACAACTCCTTGGATTTGTTCATGAAAATGAGGGGTGAGTTGTGCAAACAATCTGTGAGAATGCCTTCCTTTTGCTCTGTTTGTCCTCTGTTGCAGCAGGTGAAATAGTGCATCAGTGGCTGGCAGGTGGCCGACAGGGCACCATAGATGGCCAGCAGGCCACTTCCATGGCCAGCACCTAGCTGGCAGTCTTTTCCAGTGGCCGGCTGGCTACTGATGCAAACCTCAGCAGAATGTTGGTAAGGTGGAGCAAAATGATCCTAGAAGTGTTCAACTCTGCAAACAGAGACTTTTGAGAGCAAAACAGAGGTCTTTTCGGGTGGTATCCGAGCATGTGCATCTCTCATTTCCCGAGGCGGAGTAGTGGCAGCATAGTTAGAGACTTTAATTACTTAGTTTGCTCACATTTGTATTGTAACTTAATTAGTTAGCTTACTAGCTAATTCATTCAAGTGATGTAATAATTAGTTAATTAGTTTAGCTATTTATTTCATTTTGGTTTGTAATAATTAGTCTAATTAGCCTAATTAGCTTAATTAGCTTAGCTTAGCTTGGTTAGTTAGTATATTCATTCGGACTCTCCTTCGTGAGAGCGTAATGTAATAATGTGTATGTCTTCCAATCCCACGTCTTTCTCTCTTGTATTTATTTGTTTATGATGGTTAGATTAGGGACATGTTTCAATTAGCATACCTTATGCTTGCATCCATTCATCCGTATTGCATGCACCAAGGCTCGGCGCATCATTCTAACTGTATTGTCGTTTCAATCCTTCTTTGAATACGTATTTAAACGCATGTTATCAAATTAATTCATATGCCATATTAGTAGCCAAGCCTATTAGTTGCATTCTTTGCATGCGTTGCATTAGTCATTTTGCATGGATAGGAATCATGTATATTTTTCTAACTCATATCTTCTTAGCTTGGAGTACAAGGTGAGTTTTTAACGCTTTAGCATACTTGCATGAGTGTAAGTGATTACCATGTCTAGCATGCTTGCCATGAGGCTAAATGTTTACTTGCTAAACTGTCTGAATGCCTGTGGATGAAGGCTTGTTGCTAGAATTGGAACAATTCAACGAATGTACGTTTTAAGCCCACTATGTTTGGTGGCAAATTCAAAACTTTAAGCCCATTTGAGGTGGCAAATTCAAACCCTTTTCCCAAAACAAGCATGAATTTGAATTGTTCCAATTTGAGCAAACTAGTCTATACTTGCTTGTGTGCATCACATAATAAAGCTAGCTTAATAACCGGAACAAGAGCACATAATGTTTATAAAAAATCATATCATGATTAGTAGAGGCCAATCTTTGATCGGGCGAGCGGGGGTGCTCAATTCATGACCTTTCCCTCTCGTACCTAAGTTCCCGAGCCGAGGCAATCTTGGTGATGACAGACACGTGGCCTTTGGCACGAGTGATGGGTTTCCTAAATTTCCCCAAAATAAAATATTTAAGTGGTGACTCTGTATTTAGCAAAGCAGTCCAATTTTGGCATTTTTTATCCTAAAATCAATTTTTCAAACGATTTGCCGGATTTGGACTCTTTGGTGTTTATCAATTTCACATTGCACTTGTGAGATTAGATTCAGAACTGCGGGAGTCTGAACTGTAGGGCTTCTTTTTGGGTTTCCGAAAGGGGGTACGAAAAAGCCGAGCTACAATTTGATACATCTACACACAAGGAATTAGCTTCCCTTGGAGCATCTTCAATGGTGCATCAATTTTTTCATCAAATTTGAGTAAACATTTGAGTAAAAGTTTCATTTGATATCAAGTGCTCCAACAGAAGATTTTCGATCTTCATCAGAACATCGATCGACCGGGTGGATGTCTGTTCAATCGATCGACCAGTGTATTTTTTTTTTTAAACCTTGAGGTGGTCAATCGGGCGGTCGACCTACTAGTGCAATTTTGTCACAAATTTTTGCCTTGAGGTGGTCATCTGGGAGGACATCCGGGGGGACATTGGACAATGGCAATGAACAGCAATTTGATGAAAGGCACATTTGTCCTCAGTTTGATGAAAGAAAAGTGAAATTCTCAATTTGATACTTATTTGATGCAACTGTTGGAGCAAGAAAAAAAACTCATTTTTCATCAAATTGAAAGGTTTGAGTAACCATTACAGATGGTCTTAAATTGGGTTTCTCAACTTGAGCAAATTGTTCAACCTATATAAGTTTTTCACGAAATTCATATCGATAATTCAAATTGTTCAATGTGTACAACTCGTTGAATATTATATTTTTGTGAAAAATTATGTTGATCGGCCAGTGTAATTTTATTTTTATTTTTATTAACCTTGAGGTAGTCAACCAGGTGATTGACCAACTAGTGCAATTTTTTCACAAATTTTTGCCTTGAGATAGTCATCCGAGAGGACATCCAAGGGGACATCTGGCAACAACAATGAACAGTAATTTGATGAAAGACACATTTGTCCTCAGTTTGATGAAAGAAAAGTGAAATTCTCAATTTGATACTTATTTGATGCAACTGTTGGAGTAGGAAAAGAACTCATTTTTCATCAAATTTAAATTTGATGAAAGGTTTGAGTAACCATTACAGATGGTCTTAAATTGGGTTTCTCAACTTGAGCATCTTGTTCAACCTATATATGTTTCTCACGAAATTCATATCGATAATTCAAATTGTTCAATGTGTACAACTCGTTGAATATTATATTTTTGTGAAAAATTATGTTGATCAGATATCAATAATTACTCAATCAGATCGTTTGTATTAACAATTTATTTTTAAAATCATAATTATCGTTGACATATATTTGATCATATCAATTGACTATTGATATTCAATCAATATAATTTTTTACAAAAATAAAATATTTGATTAATTTAAAATATTGAACAATTTAAATTATCAATGTAAACTCCATAAGAGGCCCACAAAACCTAATAACATGGTCCAATTCTATTTTAGACCGGAGAAGCCTAGGCCGAGAAGGAATTAACCATGAAACTTTTCCAAAAAGTTAACCATGAAACTTATCCTAAAGGTGATGAATGATTTAAGAAGGAGTTACGGGCCAGTCCTTTGGACTGGACTTAATTCCTAGGAAGGCCTGATCCAAAATAATTTAGTCCATCTTTTATTTTTACCCCTTACATTCAGTTGACTAATTTTACCCTAAACCCAAACACATCCCTATCTCTCTCTCTCTCTCTCTCTCTCTCTCTCTCTCTCTATTTTTGTCATTGGCACACCATTTCCTCCTCCTCCTCTCTTCTATTTTTGTCACTGGCACACCATTTCCTCATCCTCCTCTATCACCATATATGTCGCTTGGCTCAACCACTATCTCTCTCTCCCTTGTTGCCATCACCGTTGTTCCTCCCCCATCATTCATCTGCTAGTTTCAACAACACAATCCTCCATCATCGATTTACCATCTTCGACATCGTCGTTGCCACCATCTTCCTCGATCACCGGTTTGGGATGTAAAGTATCCAATCAGTGCATTGAAAGGTGTTATTGATCTTCTACAGACGTGTAACTGATCTAATAAATTTGTTACTTAATTCAGTGATAAATTTGTTGTGATGCCCTCTTTCTCTCAAATCAAGTCTGCTATTTGTAAATTTTTAACAAATTCAATAGTGACAAATTTATCACTGGTTTAAACAAATTTATCATTAGTTTAAACAAATTTATCACCGGTTTAAACAAATTTGTCGCTGGTTTATCACTAGTTTAAACAAATTTATCACTGGTTTTAACAAATTTACTAATAAATTTATCACGGGTTTAACACAAGATAGGTGTTCTGATTGGCATTGAAAATACCTAGATGAACCCATCACCGTTCTAATCTAACACCCTAAACACCTCTCTCATGTCTTCTTTTTCGTCTCACTCGTACATTATTAATTGGTACAGAGCTCCAAACTCGTCAATATCAGCACACCCATCTCCATTCATATCGATTTTCTTGATCTCTCTTAGATCTAACATCATCTCGTTTAAATCCAAGGGCCATTGTCACGACCCAAACCTGTCTCTAAAAGTTTAGGCCATGACTGGCCTACATTTAGGCCTCAAAAAAAAAAAAAAAATTGAAATATCTAAATTATATTGGGGCCTAAAGGGGAAGCAAAATAAATAACAAAATGTCCATTGAGTAGTGTTTATATGCCAGGATTAATCATGTCATATAAAGAGTTCACATTCACAGTTCTTCTGTATACAGATCCAAGTCATATCGATATATACATAAAAAGTTCACAACCCAAAATTTACATATTAAGTGTTCAACAAAAGCCACCAAAAACTTAACTAAAATGTGGCATCAAAGGAACTCTTCAAAGGACAAAAGTCTTCAATTTTGGAGGCTTAGCAAAACAGGTCCCACAAAAGTTTCCTAAAGTTAACCTAGGGCTGACCTCCAAGCTGATCACCTACATAAAAATATATATAAATACAGAGTAAGCGAAGCTCAGTGAATAATAGTAAAGTAAAGAGGATCCAATGAAGAGGTTTGAATTGAATAAGAGCATGTGATGCAAATCCAATATTTTTCCAAGGTACAATATTTAGAGCATTCATCATAGTCACGTTAAGCATATCGTTGTTCATAATCACATTTTTAGAACAGTCTCAAGCCTACTTATTGCGGAACATCCTTGGGCCCACATGTAACAGAACAGCCTCAGGCCTAATCACGTGTTAACAGAACGACCTTGGGCTCAATCCCATGCTAACGGAATGGCCTTGGGCCCAATCATAATAACAGAGCGACCTTGGGCCCAATCACATGGTAACAGAACAGCCTCGGACCCAATCATAATAACAGAACGGCCTCGGGCCCAATCATAATAACAGAAACAGAACGATCTCGGGTCCATTTTATATGCCATTGTGATCCAATGTTCAATCATCTTCAATAAAACATAAGTTGTATAAAACACGTCAAAGTACATAAATATAACATATAAGCATAACATATTGTTACACTACTATTACTCACAGTGTTTTCTAGAAATGGTTGACCAGTCCTTGAATCTTGACCTGCAATCACAATGCACATAGCACAACATATTGAAACATAAAATTACTTTCTTAATCAAATTTACTTTTCTTAATCAAATAAACCGATCCTTTACTTTGCTCTTTAACCAATTACTTATGTTGGTTCTAAACTTATTAGTTCTCAATGGGTCATAATCCGTGTCTAGGAAAATAGGAAGAAGCAAAAGAAAACTGGGTTAGGAGAGGAAATAGCATGAAATAGTTAGAAAGAAAGTGAACATCCTTCACTAATTTGAACATATCTATTTGTGTACTTTGAATTTGGATATGAGACTACCACCATTGGAAACTAGACTTACAGGGCTTGAATTTAGGCTCAATAATCACTTAAAACGGAGTCTGGATGAGAGAGATATGCCTATTCAAAGTTAGGCTGAAACAGGGGAGTTCTGCACGTGCGAGACCAAAACCGCACTTGCGGGAGAATTAGGGCACGTGCGGGGGCACGTGCAATTATTTCAGAATACAAAATGTTGCTGGAAAGAAACTTTCGTATGTGCGGGAATCCCCACTGTATGTGCAGGAAGCCCCACCGCAAGTGCGGTTCTGGGCAAAAACCTAATGCCAAAAATATCTGTTGGTTCTAACACTTGTTCTTCAATTTTCCAAGCTAGGTTTCAACTCAAATCATTCAAAAACATGTAAAACTAATAGAAAACATGAGATTGTGATTGTTTTCTAAATCAAAACATCAAAAATACAATAAATCTTCAAGCAAGAAAAATCAAAATCCTTGTTTTAGTTCTTTTTCAAACTTTTTGAAACTTCTTTTTTCAAATTCACATAGATCTTCATTTCATACATAATTTAATGAGTTCAAACCATAAAAAACCTCAAGATTAAGGCTCAACTTCTCACAATCAACTTCATTTTATACAAATCAAGGCCTAAAACCTTTCAAACCATGTTGAATTAAACAATTATAACTTCAATGAAAATCATGATTTCAAAGCAAAGCCAAAATTCCATTTACAAGCTCAAAGACTTGAAGTCAAGAAAAAAATCAAAGGCTATGCATGTGATGAGTTCTAATTCCAAAATCCATGGAGAAAGGCCCTTGAAATCTTTATGAATCTTAGAAATCATGCAAGAAAACAAGTTATAAACATGAATCTTAAGAAATCATGCTATGTTCTTGCCTTATGTAACAAAATACATGTAAAAGTCTCCATAAAATTCATAAATCTAACTCTTAATTCATGATCTTCAAGGTTTGAGAGGTAAAATCTTACCTAGAATCTTGATAGCGACTTAATCTTGCATAATCTTGATGTAGTCTAGCTTGATCGTGAGTCTTTTCTTCCATCTCTTCATTTCTCTCTCTATTTTCTCTACTCTTCCTTTCTTGGATGACTCTCCAGAATTTTCCACTCACAAAATAACAGGAGATGAGCTCAAAAAGGGGCTTATATCACATGTATATATATATATATATATATATTTACCTAGGACACTTGCCAAACACGCCTTATCGAATCAAATTGAATCAATTTTCAATTAAACTTTCCAAATGGCTCTAAAAATTCCCATTAGCATATCCATGTACTCAATTTCGTTTTCTGAACCCATTAAAGTCGTCAATTTCAACTTACTTAAAGGTTTGGCTTAAATAAATCTAATTAATTCATTATGAATCAAATTGTTTACAAAACTTCATATTATATTCTAAAAATCATGCTAATCATAACTGTAAAGTCAATTTCGGTTTATCGTACTTCTAAGGCTTTCAATTTGCAGTCCAAAAGTCGTAATTTCAATATATTTTCTTATAATCGACAGATACAATCTCATAAGCACATAATTCACACATTTAAACATGAAATTTCACATCAAACGTATAATTACACAAATAATGGGGGGATTAGAGTATAAGCAGCATATGAGAGAGTCGGGTTATTTTTTGACTCATCTATTCCCAAATTATTTTGGTTTCGATATTTTTTTATTATTGGGATTAGATTTGTGGAAAAAGTTATTTGATTTGGATTAGATTTAGAAAGGATTTTTGGGTTATAAACATACAGAGACTCTTAGGCTCCGTTTGTTTTTAGAGATAAAATGGAGGGAATTGATAGTGAGGGGATTGATAGTGAGGGGATTAATAGTGAGATGATTAAGTAAAATTGTGTTTGTTTTGATGATAATTGTTAGTGTAGGGATTGTTAAATTATTTTTATATAAAATAAATATAAAATAATAAAAAAATAAAAAAATACGAAAACATTAAACATTAATGTTTTAAAAAAACCCAACATGTAAAAAATTTAAAAAAAAAAAATTCAGGAAAAAATAAAAAAAATAAAATAATGATTTTTACTTAACAAAAAATACAAAAAATTAAACATTAATGTTAAAAAAAAAATGCCCGACATATAAAAAATAAAATAAAAAATAAAAAATTTCTAGTCCGCTGGACTATTTTTCTAATACCAAGTCTTGGAGGCTCATCTGAATCCCATCTGCAAGGCATATCCTAAGCCCTTCGGCTTAGTAGTCCCTTCCTCAACTCTGTAAACAAACAACACATTAAATGGGGCCCACAGCTCCTAATCCTAATCATAATCCTAATCCCCCTCTCATACCCCAAAACAAACAAGGCCTTACGGTATGTTTGTTTGGATGGACTGGAGCATCTCTAGGAGCAAAATTCCAACCACACTCTCTATTTTTCACTAATTAAAGTACGAAAAAAATACATTCTTTATTTTACCTAATTACTTTAGTTATTATGTTCTTCAACTACACTCTTTATTTTAGCCAATCATTCAAACTAAATTAATTTTTAAAACAAAAATTACTAATTGTTGATATTTTACTAATATAAATTTGCAATAATAATAAATTTGCCCATACAAACATACAAAACCTGTAGAATGAGAAAAAAAATACAAAATACAAAATAAGTTATTCTGTAATTCATCAAACAGAATTGAAAGAACGTATAAAATTGCTACATACAAATATACATATATAAAATCCCAAATCCAAGACATAAATATACAAAAAATCAAGATATATACATACATATTTGTTTAAAGAGCCTCTGGGGCTCTTCAATTGTAGCCACCAAAAAAGTAGGATTGTAAAGTAGCTAGCCTAATAGCCAGCCCACTAGAGTTCAAAATTAGAGTTACATTAGCTAAAATATCTAACAAATCTTTTTTAAGAGCATTTGGTAAGAATTTTAATAAATCTTTTAGGCCTCTAACATTATTCTTAGTTAAATTATGTTTGAATTCTTTTATGGAAGGAAAATGGAACTTCTCCAAAATTGGAAAAAAAAAAAAAAAAAAAAAAAAGTGTGAAACGCTACTCATCTGTATCTATATATCTATATATCTATATTAAGGAAAATAGGGTTTCTAACCTCAAGTCTTGTGGGAGCTCTAATATCTCAATCTAAATTTCTTGATTTAAAAAAAAAAAAAATCTCAGCATTTATTGATTTGGTCAAAATCTCCTGATCAACATTTATTAACTTTTTTCAATCCATATGTTTTTCCGCATACCTACATTTATTGATTTAGTCAAAATCCCCTAATCGGCGTTTAAAATTCCCTCATACAAATAATTATAGATACAATCCATGCATAGTTACTGCAGTACCTTTTTTAGCTTCTCTCATACATTATAGTTAGTAATAAGATTGTTAAATTATTTTTGTAAAAAATCTTAAAAAACATAATTTATATATTCAAAAAATTCAAAAAAAAATATAAATATCTATAATTATTCCGTGCATAGCACGGGTGATAGGCTAGTAATAATATATTAAAATATCTAATTAAATATATCTTCTTCTTAATTAATTACAAGATATATGAGATTTTCATTCCTTTCTTTCTCCTTTTCTTTCCCCTCACAACTGACTCTTTCCTTCCCTTCTCCTCCCCTTAATCCAAGTCTTGAAAATCTTTCATGATGCATACCATCACCACTCTGCTACTGTCATCCTTTCTATGTTCCATCTTAGCATCCTCCACCGCAGCACGATAGCCACAACTCAATCCATTAAAGATGGTGACACAATAGTCTCCATTGGAGGAAGATTCGAGCTCGGGTTCTTCAGCCCTGGAAGTTCCATAAACCATACCTTGGCACATGGTACAACAAGATATCTAATGATTCCAGGACTGCTGTATGGGTTGCCAACAGAGAAGTACCCATTGTTGATTCCTCTGGTGTTCTAAAGCTTACCCAAGAAGGCGTTCTCGTCCTCAACCACACAGATAGCATCAAAATCTGGTCTTCCAATTCATCAAAATCCTCGAACAACCCAGTTGTAGAACTCTTGGATTCAGGAAATTTTGTTTTGAGAAATTCAGATGATCATAACCCAGAGAATTATTTATGGCAGAGTTTTGACGATCCAATAGACACGTTTTTACCAGGTATAAAGCTTGGAATCAACAACGTGACTGGACTAGACAGGTACCTGTGGTCGTGGAAGAGCAGTGACGATCCAGCTCGAGGAGTTTTTACGTACAGGATTGATCCCCATGGGTTTCCACAGTATTTTCTGAAGAAGAACTCTGTTCAGCAGTTTCGTTCTGGACCATGGAATGGTCTCTGGTTCAGTGGCATGCCTAGGATATCTTCAAACTCCATTTACTATTTCACTTTTGTGTTGAATGAGAAGGAGATTTATTTCACTTATGACCTTCTCGACAGCTTGGTTGTCTCAAGGATAGTGTTGAATCAAACTGGTGATCTGCAGCTCATGACGTGGAATTAGAGAGATGGGTCAACCAAGAGTTGGGCCCTAGAACTAACCACTGAAAAGACCAACTGTGATGCTTTTTCATTTTGTGGTGCTTATGGTCTCTGTACTGTGGGTAACTCACCAAAATGCCAGTGTTTGGATAGATTTGTACGAAAATCCCCAAATGATGGAGGCACAGAAGCAGATGGTTGTGTTCGGAGAACACCCTTGAATTGCAGTGCTAATGGAGATGGGTTTTTGAAGTACTCGGGGGTTAAATTGCCGGACAGACGAAATTCATGGTTTAATTTGAGCATGACTCTTACGGAATGCGAGACGATGTGCTTGAAAGACTGCTCTTGTATGGCTTATGCAAATTCGGATATAAGTAGACGAAGTGGATGCTTGCTTTGGTTTGATGAACTTGTTGATATTAGAGAGTTCTCTCAAAATGGTCTGGACCTGCAGGCTTAATTTCATTATCTTGCCAGTTCTTGATCTATCATATTAGTGATGTCCTTAGTGTGGCTTGGTTTGAAGAGAAACATCCCCAAATATAACCCAACCACCTCGAATTGCTTCAATATTAGGCCAAGCTAGCCACACTTTGGCAGCACATATGGTCCGGGCAGAGCCAGATCAGGGCACAAGCTGGGGCAATTGCCCCTCTGAATTTTGAGAACTACTGTTTTCATATTTATTTAAACTTTTTTATTTTTCAAAAATGGAGCATGTGATCCAACTCGGTTGGCTCAACTGGCTACCCTTGTACATTTCTATTTAGCAGGTCAGGGGATCAATCATTGCTAAGTGCAAAGATTGATAATTTCTACTCTGTAATGAGGCCATTTGTTGTGTTATTCATTTCTTATCCATTAGTGGTCTGTTTCTTAGGTTGGTTGTTTCTTCCCCATTATCGGGCTCTATTTTTATCTTCCTAAATTAAAATATTTATTATTTTGATTGTCAAGGAAATGTTTTGTCCCCTGTGGAGAAGAATCCTTCCTCTATTTGGAAGAGAGCAAAGAGGATCATAGAAGGTAACCCAAATTAATCATTGATGTTTCAGAATCTCATGTTTATTGGTGTGATTGAGTGTATATGTGCCGTTTTTCAAATTGCAGTAAGTACACACCTTCACTGAACAAGTTGTTTCATTTAAACCCGTCTCTCCAGGACGAGTAAGGCATCACCCTGGAAAAGGTTGCTACAAAAAAACCAAAAATGAAGATATAGAGGTACCATTATTTGACTTGGCTACAATCACTAGTGCTACAGATAACTTTGCAATTATCAATAAGCTTGGAGAGGACGGATTTGGACCTGTTTACAAGGTAACAAACAATATTGGTTACCAAGTTCTAGGCGGTCGGTGCTAAATTTTTTCACTATGTTGCTAGAAACTTCCCAATGTCATGCAGAATTGATAACTAAGCAATTTTAGTCAGCACATGTGCATTTAACAAGAGTTGCATTATCCAAACTAGTTCTAATGAAAAACCATGGAGAATGATATTCTGCATGGACTTTAATGGTGACTGTTGTACATGATTTTGCTGAGTAATGGCATTGAAAGAAACATTATATAGAAGAAGAAACACAAAAGTTTGATAAAGTAAAATGTACACGGCTTCTTTCAGTGGCAGCATACTGTACCTAACAAACAAAATGGTTTTTAATTTTCAGGGTCTGCGGGAGGGGGGGGGGGGGGGACAAGAAATAGCTGTGAAATTGCTTTCAAAATATTCCAAACAAGGTGTTGATGAATTCAAGAATGAAGTTATATTTATCGCCAAGCTTCAGCATCGGAATCTTGTAAAGCTTCTAGGATATTGCAATCAAGGAGAATAAAGGATGCTAATATATGAATACATGCCCAACAATACCTTGGATTCCTTTGTTTTTGGTATGGATATCTCAAAACCATCATATTCTGATTTAACTAGTATTCCAGCTAATTAATTACATTCTAGTTCATACTGGATCAAGAACCTGTCTTAACAGACTTTCCCAATGAAAATTTATGTTTCTGTTTATTGGAATCATTTTGCATACATACTCTAGAAGCTAACTACTAGCAGCTTGGTTTAACTTGGGCAAAAAACTGGACAGATCAATCACGAAGGATGCTGCTATGTTAGGTTTTTATTCTTGGCAATCCCGTTTGACAAAACTCCCTTTAGTTGTACTTGTTTTCGCACTTTTATTTTAGTGAGGCTATGAGTTTATTAGATGCGAATCCAACCCGAATTGTGCCTTGCAGAGAAGTTTTGTGATGTTAATTCTTTCAAGATTGCAACTTCGCTGATTATGATGGGGATCGAGCTGCCCGGTTAGCTCGCGGGGGTCGAGGGGGCAGCGCCACGGCGGGGTCGAGGGGCAGCGCCCCCGAAGCAAAATGCAAAAATGCATTCCAAGTTGCCTGTCCGCTCGAGCTGAGAATGCTGAGTTCCAGAAGTTTATTCGCCTGCAAAAATACTGGATGTTGTTTTTTTCCCACTTGAGCGGAACTTTTCGCGCTCGAGCGTAGGTCTGCTCGAGCGGCCAATATGATGCTCGAGCGGAGATCGCGGGACATATTTCTATAAATACGTGTTTCAGTCCAAATCTAGGGTAACGCATCTAGATCTTCTTCTTGGGTTCTAGGGTTTATATCTGGGGATATTTTGCTAGTTTTCTTCGATGTTTCATTAAGTATTCAACTCATGGTTTAAGAAGCATACATCAAAGGATTGTTTGTTCATTCTATACAAAAGAGAGAGTTGTTCTTCGATGGATTCTGAAGAATTCGAGCCTGAAGCTTTGGTGGATTCTGGAGTTGCTCATCGTCAAGACAATTCCGAGGTGAAGACAGGGCTGGAAGAAGCACATAGGGGTTGGTTCAATTCGGGCGTGGATTCGCTAGGTAATTGAGAGTATACCTGTGTAATTCCTTTATATCTTCTTAGTGGATTGTTTTGTGGCTGTTGCCCGTGGTTTTTTTTTTATCACAATTGGAGGTGCTCCAATTGTGGTTTTTCCACGTTAGAATCGTTGTGTCGATTTGTCTTGATTGTTTGATTGGGATTGTTATATACTGTTTAAAATTGATACATAATCACAAATCAACACATAGGGGATTTCTAGATTTTTCATGCTAGATTGGCCTAAACGCTTCCACATTATCAATGTAATAGCTAGGGGGCTTCTTTATCTTCATCAAGATTCTAGACTCAGAATTATCCATAGGGATCTATAAGGTAGCAATATTTTATTAGATCATGAGATGAACCCAAAAATATCAGACTTTGGCTTAGCTAGAAGTTTTGGAGGAAACGATGCAGAAGAAAATACAAAAAAATTTGTCGGAACATTGTAAGAATCTACTAACACATTCAAAATTAATCATCCTCTTTCAACAATGCTCATAATCTAGTTTATTTGTTCATTGTTTTCCTGTAGTGGTTACATGTCTTCGGAATATGCAATTGAGGGGCTTTTCTCGATAAAATCAGATGTATTTAGCTTTGGTGTTATGGTATTAGAAATAGTGAGTGGGAAGAGAAACAGGGGATTCTATCACCCAAATCATCACCTCAACCTTCTTGGGCATGTAACCAAGCATAGAATTGAATTTTTTTTTTTCTTTTTTTTAAACAACTGATTAAAAGTGTTTCCAATTGTTCAGGCCTGGATACTTTATAAGGAAGGCAAGGCAACATAATTGATTGATGCAGCAATAGAAAACTCATGCAATTTACACGATGTGTAGTGTTCAATTCATTTGGGTTTATTGTGTGTGCAACATCGGCCAGAGGATAGGCCTAACATGTCAACATTGGTTCTGATGTTGGGCGGAGAGGGTGCTCTGACTCATCAACCTAAACCACCTGGTTTTTTCACTGAAAGGAATCTGCTTGAAGCAGAGTCATCACGAAGCAAGAATGAACCATGTTCAGCCAACATGGTCACTCTAACACAGAGCCTCGATAGACTTGTCTCACATTGTCTCTCTAAGCCACCCAAGCTTAGTTAATATATTTAAATATTGTCAATTGGTTTTGAGTTGCATAATTTAACATGTCTTAATTTTTACGGTCCAAGACATTTGAGTTCAGCTAATGAAAGTTTTGTTCTTGTTGTTTTTGAGTGGGTTTGTTCATTTAGTTTTGTTTTTGTTCGAGTCATATGATGTATGATCCTTCTAAACTATGAACTTTATACTAGAAGCTCTCCTTATCAAGTTTTTGTCCACAAGTTGCAACCAGCTTCAGAAATCTTTATATTTGGTTGATTTTTTAAATTTTGTTCACTGAAAACTAGTTTGGTGAAAAAATTGATTATTTTTATAGAGTAATTCCATTTTTATATGGTTTATCTTTTTAGGGTGGAAATAATTTTTGAAAACATCAAGATATGTTTTTGGTGTTTATTTTGTCAAATTACTTTCTAATTTAAAAAAAATGAATAAATTAGAAAACAATTCTAAAAAAGGCTCTCGGTTGATAAATCCAATCCTATATTTTCTTTGTTTGGAGGTCCAAGTGTTGAAACACATTGTCCATAAGGACAAGTTAGGTAATTCTATTTACATACACTAATTCCTCTCAGTACATACTTAATGAACACCTTCTCAATACACACATTATAAAAATATAAATTCTTAGTACACATCCCTATATTCAATATTACCCTCATTTTCAATTTTAAAACCCTAAGACTATGTTTGGTTTCAATGTTTGAATCAATTTTTTTGATTTTTTTTTTGAGAAAACTATAAAATGATTTGATAAAAATAAATACCAAAAAAATATTTTTTAATTTTTTGTCTCTAGAAAGATAAAACCATATTGAAATGAGAAGTTTTTATTTATTTATTTTTAAAAACATATTTTAAAACTAGATTAAACATAGCCTTTTCTTTCTTTTTTTAGATCACTGGTTCTTCTCAATGGAACACAGAGCATTGTCTGGTCATCTAACCTGTTAAAGAGTTGAAGAAAGTCCAGTGGCACAGCTCTTAGATTCTGGAAATCTTGTTCTGTTTGGCAAGACAGAAACAAATTCTGATAGTTTCCTATGGCAGAGCTTTGATTTCCCATGTAACACGCGGATACTTGACCTGAAGATGGGAGAGAACAACAGAACAAGTCTAGATCAGTATTTGACATCATGGAAAAGCGTTGACGATTCATCTCCGGGAGAGTTTACTTACAGAGTTGATAATCATGGGTTGCCTCAACTAGTAGTTAGAATTGGATCAATAAAAAAGTACCGATCCAGGGTAAGACTCACATTCATTAATCTTCCTTTGTACAACAATTCGGCATTTAAAACAATGTTGGAGTTCAACAACAATAGATTGATATATATCTATGAACCATACAACAGCTCTGTCTTTACAAGATTAACACTAAACGAGTGGGGGTTACTTCAACACTACATACTGAACAAAAAGAACACTTGGGATCTTATGTTCACGGTACCAAATGACCTGTGTGATAGTTATGGATATTTTCATCTTAATGGTATTTGCAGAATCTTCAAATCACTGTTGTACGAGTGTTTGAAGGGGTTTATTCCAAAATCCCAACAAGAATGGGATGTTCTTGATTGGTCCAGTGGATGCGTAAGAAGCGTGCCATTAGATTGCTAGAATGGAGAAGGGTTTGTGAAGGTTGTATAGGTCAAGTTGCCTGACCCGTTGGAGTTTCGGTTAAACATAAGTATGTGTAAGTTTTCTGTATATTCAACATGTGTATGTTTACAAAGAGTTCATCAGTTTAAATAGCCCTAAATCTATGACTAAAAAAGGACATACAAAGATTCTTATTTACACCACAATCGTTCCTAATGCCTAATTCCTAATATACACAATCATGCCATATATACAATATATTCTCACACCCCCACACAAACTCAAGGTGTTTGAGTAGAAAACACTGAGAGTTTGCTAAGAAGAAATTGAAATCGAGTGGTAGTGTGAGTCTTGGTGAAGAAGTCCGCAAGTTGCCAAGCCGAGAGACGAAAGGAAGCGAGATAGAACCAGACTGCAGATGCTGTTGGACAAAGGGACAATCAATCTCAATGTGTTTTGTCCATTCATGGAAGATAGTATTGTGGGCAATCTAAATAGCACTACAATTGTCACAATAGAGAGAGGTCGGAGAAGATTGAGGTACACCCAAGTCAGAGAGAAGACAACGAAGCCAAACAAGCTTAGCAATAACATAAGCCATAGCACGGTACTCAGCTTCGGCAGTAGAGCGAGCAGCAACAGTTTGTTTCTTACTTTTCCAAGAGATCAAGGAATCGGCAAGAAACATACAGAAACCAAAGGTGGACCTGCGATCATTAACATCACCAGCCCAATCAAAATCAACATAGGCCACCAAGTCTAAAGAGGAAGTAGAGGACAACAGTAAGCCTTGAAAGATGGTACTCCATAGATAGCAAAGAATGCAAACCAAAACAGCCCAATGTGTAGAGCGAGGAGCAGAAACGAACCGACTAACCACATGAACAGCATAAACAAGATCATGGCAAGTGACAGTCAAATAAACTAAACAACCTATAAGCTCGCGATAAAAAGTTGGATCATCTAAAGGGGCACCATCAGTAGAGTTGAGCTTCACATTAAGCTCAATAGGTGTATCAGAAACCTTAGTATCAGTAAGACCGGCACGGTGAATAACCTCATTAGCATACTTGGCCTAAGATAGAAAATAGCCCTTTGGAGAAGATGCAACCTCAATACCAATAAAATACTGCAATGGACCCAGATCTTCATTTCGAAGGTGCGGAAGAGATGTTGTTTGACCTCAGAGATAGTAGAAGAGTCAGAGCCAGTGATGATCATATCATCCACATAGAGTAGGAGAGCAACAAAACAAGATGAGGTATGTCTCAAAAACAAAGCAGAGTCGAAACAAAAGGATGAAACCCAAGCTCAGTAACAGCAGTCTGAAAGCGATCATACCAAGTACGAGGAGATTGTTTCAAACTATACAGAGCACGCCAAAGATGACAAACTCGCCTAGAGGAGTGGAGCAGGCCACAGGAGGACGCATGTAGACCTCCTTAATGAGATGACCATTAAGAAAAGCATTCTTAACGTCTATTTGATAGAAAAGCCAATGTCGAACAGCAGCAACAAAAATCAAGGTACGGACAGTAGTCATTTTGCAACAGGGGCAAATGTCTCCTTATAATCAATACCATACTCCTGCGAGAAACCCTTGGCAACCAAGTGAGCTTCGTATCGCTCGAGAGAACCATCAAAATGAGTCTTGACTTTATAGGCCCATTTGCAACCAACCAGATTCTTGCCAGCGGGCAAAGGAACCAACTTCCAAGTGTTAGTCTTCTACAAGGAAAATAACTCATCCTCCATAGCTTGAACCCAATTAGGATCCTGACAGGCCTCTGTGTAAGACTAAGGTTCTGAAAAAGAATGAATAATAGACCAAAAAAGTACAATAGGAAGCAAAAAAACATGTATTAGACCAACCCAACCTATTTAGAGGATGAAGCTCATGAGAAGGATATCGGTGTGCAGCAGGATCAGAGTCGTTAGAAACAGAAGGAGGAGCGATAGGAGTAGAGACAACTGCTGGTGGGGGAGCCTTACGACGAGAATAGACCAACAATGGAGGGGAAGAAGAAGCCGAAGGAAGAAAAGGAGCCATAGGTGACGTAGACGGAGAAGTAGAAAGGGCCTCAGGAGGAACAGTGGAGATGTACTCATTAGACGGGACCTTAGAAGGAAATGGGTAAATTGGAACCAAATCCTCTTTGGAAACAGAGAGTAGTGAGAGGGGGAAGTTAAAAGTAAGACAAACGTTCGAGAAAGGCAACATGACGAGAGACATAAAGGCAATGAGAGACAGGGTCGTAACAACAGTAGCCTTTCTGAGTAAGACTGTAACCCAAAAAGACACACAAGATAGACCGGGCACTGAGTTTGGTCCTATCTTTACGGGGAAGGAGGAAAAAGCAAGCAGACCCAAAGACACGAATGAGGGAATAATTAGGAGGTTAAGAATACAAAGCCTCGTAAGAGGATTGACAGGAGAGTAGGGGAGTTGACATGCGATTAAGGAGGAAAGCAGCAGTAAGAACTACCTCACCCCAGATGGTGCCGGAACAAAGGCAGAGAGAATGAGAGATTGAGGTGTCGCAAGGAGATAAATGTGTTTACGCTTAGCACGACCATTTTGGGCAGCGGTATCAGTACAAGAGGATTGGTGAATGGTGCCCAATTTGGCCAAATACTCATAGAATTCAGTTTTAAAGTATTCCCCACCCAAGTCAAACTAGAGTATTTTAATTGTGGCCCCAAACTGTGTAGTGATCATAGATTGAAAGGTACGATATATCTGGTAGAAGTTAGATTTATGGGCCATAAGATAAACCTAGGTATAGAAGATACAATCATCAACAAAGAATACATAGTATATAGAGCCCCCTTTAGTGAGAATAGGAGAAGGTCCCTAGACATCAGTATATACAAGAGAAAAGGGGGAAGCATAAATATAAGTATTGTTATTAAAAGGTAAAGCTGTCATTTTAGCAAGTTTAAATCCTCGACACTCATTAATTTGGCTAGGAGAAATTTACCTAACAATCCTGACTGAACTAAAGACCGCAAGCGGTTAACAGACAAATGACTTAAGTGAGAATGCCATAAATAAAATTGACTTGATTGAGAATCTAATTGAAAAGATGAAAATGCAACGGGGGAGGTAGACAGAGGAAGATGCAGGCTTTTCACCACATAGAGATGTCCAACTCTACGGCCAGTCCCAATCTGCTTCTTGGACACCAGATCCTGCACACAACAGATAGAAGAAGAAAAGATAACATCAAAACCAGAATCATCAAGTTGACTGATAGAAAGCAAGCTAACAGACAGTTGAGGAACATAAAGAACAGAGGGAATAGTAAAAACAGACATGGCAGAGGGTAAAATAGACCCAATAGATATGACAGACATACCAGACCCATTAGCAGTATTAATAGTAATAGAAAAGGGAGGGGGGGGATACAGTTTTGGAGTAAGGAAATGTGAGGAGTCATATGATGAGAGGCACTAGAATCAAAAAGCCAGACAGAGGAAGAAATACCTGAAGAGGATCCAAGCAAACCTAAATGAAGAGAGGTAAGAGCAGAGGCAGATGAAGATGACTAAGAAGTGGACCAAAGATGCTAAAGCTGAGCAATCTGGACACTCAAGGAAGCCAAGTCAGGATCGGAAGCCGGAGCAGATGTAGTATAAGTAGCAGGAGGGCAAAAAGTGCTCGGAGCAGAATCTCGGAATTGTGGCTGAGACGACTAAGCAGACTGACCTCCCTTCTTGGGACAGTTGTACTTCCAATGGCCCTTCTGATGGAAAAAAAACACACTCATCAGAGGCGAGTGGCCCCTTTTTAGGCTTCACATTGCCATGAAGCTGATGTGGTGGTGGGGCCAACAACTAAGTAAGAGCCAAGAAAACAGATGGAGACAAAGTCTGACTGGCCGTCTTAAGATGGGTTTCCTTGGAGAGAAGCTCACGAACAATAGCATCCACAGAGGGGTTTAGGAGACTGATGGAGGATGCCACCACGGATAGCCTCATACTGAGGGGAGAGAGCCGTTAAGAACTGCACTAAATGACCTTGCTTCTAAAACTCAGCATAAGCGTTTAGGGCCTTGAGGCTAGATGGTTCCATGAGAGCCAATTGATCGCAGAGACTTGTCATCTCAATGTAGAAGTCCTGAATAGATTAATCCCGCTGACGAGCACTCTGAATAGCTATTTCCAACTCATACGATTTGGCAAAGTTGGATTACTGATATACCCCTAATAAATAGTCCCATACCTCCTTAGCAGTACTGTATTTGGAAAACATCATTCCAATACGGTCATCCACAGAATTATGAAACCAGGTCAGAACTTGGGCATTATCACAATCCCAAGTGTTACAGGAAGTCAGATATCCTTTTTATTTTGGGTCCAATGAACGATGAACAGAACTAGAAACATAGCCCCATTTTTTTTCTGACCAAGAAGAAAATTCTTCATAACACTAGCCCAATAAGCATAATTGGCACCAGCGAGTTTACATCTGATGGCTTGAATTTTAGTGTCCGGTATTATAATAGAGCAGGGATAGGTTAAAAGAGAATTAATAGGCCAGAGAGTAATAAGCCGAGAGGAACTGAAAACAATAAATGAACACACACACAGAGAGACTGAGAGAGAAATATACAAACACAGAGAGAGAGAGAGAGAGAGAGAGAGAGAGAGAGAGAGAGAGAGACAGACATTGAGAGAGATGCACAACTTTGCGATCAATTCAGAGGCCAACAGACCCGACGAACCACGATGATCGACGAACCACATCTAAGGGAAAGAGAGAGATCGTGAACCAGATAGAGCCAAGGAGAAGACTCACGACTGACCGTAGATGAAGCAAAGAATTTCAATCAATAACTAGGTCTGAGAGGAGAGAGACCGACGGTGCTAGGGTTTCTCAACCTGCTCTGATACCATGAAAGTTTTCTGTATATTCAACTTGTGTATGTTTATAAAGAGTTCATCAGTTTATATAGCCCTAAATCTATGACTGAAAAGGGAAATACAAAGATTCCTATTTACAGCACAATCGTTCCTAATGCCTAATTCCTAATATACACAATCATGCCATATATACAATATTCTCATAGTATGAGCATTAAGGAATGTGAGGAGGAGTGTTTGAAGAACTGTTCTCGTATAGCTTATGCTAATTCAAACATTAGTGGAGGTGGCAGTGGTTGTTTGATGTGGTCTGGGGATCTGATTAATACCCTGGAGAGCCTCCAGACAGTAGTGACCGAGATATCTACATACGCTTGCCAGCTTCAGCAATAGGTTAGTGCATGGCTATGATCTACAAGGGTTCTCTTAACCTCCTAAACTCCTCAATACTTCAGCCTTTTGTTACTTGGAACGCGAATCATTTTGGTATTATCTGTTTCAAAATTTACCTAGTATTTCAGTTCTTGATATTCTCTGTTTTAGATTCAATTCATGATTCAAATAATAAGAAAGGACTTGTGAAGATCCTACTGCTATATGTGACTTTAGGAATACTTACCTTGGGCACAGTATATGGGTGCATAATCTGTGGGTGCATAATAATGAAGACAAAAGCAAAGAGAAGAGGTAAGCGTTCTTATCTACTAAATATTCTTCTAATAATCGATTCTGAATTAAATCATAGATCCCAAGCATTAAACTATCGCATAAAAATCTTGCATAAAGCATTTCCCCCCCAAAAAAAGGTTAACCCGACTAGCCCAGTGAACAGCTTAAACGAGAAGAAAGAGATCTTGGAATTACCTTTATTAAATTTCACAACTATTGCTGCTGCTACAAGCAACTTCTACAATGCAAATACGATTGGAGAAGGTGGTTTTGGTCTTGTTTATAAGGTAAGATATGATATGTTCAGTCGGGTAGTTAAGCATAGATCATATAGTATTGTTGTACACCTTATATATGACACCTACAGGGCAAATTGTCCACAGAACAAGAAATAGCAATGAAAAGGATGTCAAAAGGTTGGGGACAAGGTCTCGAAGAGTTTGAGAATGAAGTTACCTCAATTGCCAAACTTAAACATAGGAACCTTGTTAGGTTTCTTGGATGATGCATTCAAGGAGAAGAAAGGATGTTAATCTATGAGTACATTTGCAGCAAAAGTTTAAATTATTTTATTTATGGTTTGTGCCTCTAAACCCTTCATATTTTGGATTTGTGTTGGTCACCTACATATCGCTTTCCTACATGGTCACTAACTTATGCATCTTAAAATTTACAAAGGGTCAAAATGATGTGCAGATCAAAATAGAAGTGCATTACTAGCTTGGCAAAAGAGGTTTGACATTGTGATGGGGATTGCACAGGAACTTCTGTATCTCCACCAAGATTCTAGATTAAGAATGATTCACAGGGATCTCAAAGCAAGCAATATTCTGCTAGACAATGATTTGATTCCAAAAATTTCAGATTTCGGCTTAGCAAGAATTTTCAAAGGAGAACAAATTTGTGCAAAAACAAAAAGAGTCATTGGAACATAGTAAGTTCTATTTACTTAAAATTAAATCAAAATTTTCTATCATTCAGAAGACTTTATGGTTGCAAACTCTTGCAGTGGCTATATGTCTCTAGAGTACGCAATTGACGGGAAATTCTCTATGAAATCTGATATATTCAGTTTGGGTGTTCTTTTGCTAGAAATAGTGAGTGGTAAAGGGAACAGAGGTTTTCATCATCCTGATGACCACCACAATCTTCTAGGGCATGTAAGTACTAGAAACAATAAAATAGTTCTCTCTCTCTCTCTCTCTCTATATGTATATCTATGTATATCAATCTATCTATCCCTGTGGCTATCTAGCTTGATGCATATCTACTGTTTCTTGAGGACGACAAAATATATGTTTTGTGAAGAAAATAAATAAACTAAGTGCATGGTTTGCAATTACTTTAGGCATGGTTGCTGTGGAATGAAGCCAGGACTTTGGAACTAATGAATGCATGTTTGAAGGATTCATGTGTTGAATCTCAAAGTACAGAGATGTATTCAAGTGGGCCTATTATGTGTTTAGAAACTCCCACAAGATAGGCTGGCAATGTCATATGTAGTGTTCATGTTGGGAAATGAGGAAGCAATATCACCTCAGCCTAAACAACCCGGTTTCTTCATTGAAAGAAGTTCCATTGACACAGATACTGCAACAAGAAGTGAATAAAGTAACCATAAAAATATTGGATACTAGATAGAGTATTCATCGCAGTTGTTAATATGATTTTAGAAATAGATGTTATTTCAACTTCAGAATTTTTGTGGACTTCATTTTATTTCTTAAAACACTGAGCTCAAAAGTCTTAAATTTCCTATTTATTTATAATTTGGTTTCAAATATCAAAGCACTGTCCTCTATAATAAGATACAGTAAGTCCCATGGACTTTCTGCAGGTAAATTAAACACCAAAACATGATATGAGAAGCATCTAGATTTTCTGATGAGCCTAATTTATAATGTGACTGTGTCAATAACTAAAATGTAAGACAAAGACCAATCAAGTATTGGCTTAGCACAAGCATTTCTAGTACCCAACTTTACATAAAGACTGTTCCATGGCCAAAAGTTTGGCATTGAGATTGGTTTTTGGCATGGTTTCAGTTCTTAAGTCATGTAAAGTGGGCCGAAATCAAATCTAGACAAGCTTGTCAAGACAACTTTTCTAGAAAATTCAAGGATAGTATTTTACTAGTTCAAAATGAAATTTTTAGGGAAGAAGATCCCCCAAGTATCATTAGAAAAAAAAAGAAAAAAGATTCCACTTCAACCAACCTCGAACAATCTTCATAGAAATTAACCAAGTCGTTACTAAAACAACATAAATCATAGCTCAAATCACCTGAACAAAGGCTTGATTCCAATTATTTGGGGGTTTAGTACTACATAAAACTAAAATGACAAAAAAAGATCAGGGGAATAAAGAACTTTTTATAACTATATACCAAAACTAAGTAATATTTCAATTTGAAATTAGTGGTATACCAATGTCACTTCCATCAGATATGAATAAGTGGTTATGCTTCTGTAGTTAAAAAAATCTTGACAAGTCACACTAATTTCCATTTCATACAAATGTAAATACATATTCACAGTGATTTCTTGAACATCAATTTTATACCATGATATTTTTACAAACATCAGTTGTGCAAAAGACAACTAAATATTTGATGACAATGGTCGAGAGAGAGAGAGTAGACAACATATGTATGTTGTAGGTTTCTGAATATTTGTGTATATTCAACTTGTGTAATTATGTATATTTACATCAGTTTATATAGCCCTAAATCTATGACTGAAAAAGGAAATACAAATATTCCTATTTACACTAATTCCTAATATAACCAATCATGCCATATATACAATATAGTCTCATACCCCCGCTCAAACTCAAGGTGTTTTAGCAGAAAACACTGAGAGTTTGCTAAGAAGAAACTAAAACCGAGCGGTAGTGTAAGTCTTGGTGAAGAAGTCCGCAAGTTACAATGCGGAGGAGCTGAAAGGAAGCGAGATAGAGCAGAATGCAGATGCTAGCAGACAAAGTGACAATCAATCTCAATGTGTTTCGTCCGTTAATGGAAGACAGTATTGTGGGCAATCTGAATAGCACTGCGATTGTCACAATAGAGAGAGGTCGAAGAAGACTGAGGTATACCCAAATTAGAGAGAAGACAACGAAGCCAAACAAGCTCAGTAGTAGCATGAGCCATAGCATGATACTCAGCTTTGGCAGTAGAGCGAGCAACAACAGTTTATTTCTTGCTTTTCCAAGAGATCAATAAGTTGCCAAGAAACATATAGAAACCAGAGGTGGACCTGTGATCATTAACATCACCAGCCCAATCAGAATCAACATAGGCCACCAAGTCTAAAGAAAAAGTAGAAGACAACAGTAAGCCTAAAAGATAGCACCCCGGAGATAGCGAAGAATGCAAACCAAAGTAGCCTAATGGGTAGAGCGAAGAGCATAAACGAACTGACTAACCACATGAACAGCATAAGCAAGATCAGGGTGAGTGACAGTCAAATAAGCTCAACCCATAAGCTCGCAATAGAAAGTGGGATCATCTAGAGGGACACCATCAGTAGAGTTGAGCTTCACATTAAACTCAATAGGTGTATCAGAAACTTTAGTATCAGTAAGACCGACACGGTGAATAACCTCACTAGCATTCTTGGCCTGAGACAGAAAATAGCCCTTTAGAGAAGAAGCAACCTCAATACCAAGAAAATACTGCAATGGACCTAAATCCTTCATTTCGAAGGTTCGGAAGAGATGTTGCTTGACCTCAGAGATAGTAGAAGAGTCAGAGCCAGTGATGATCATATCATTCACATAGAGTAGGAGAGCAACAAAACCAGTCGAGGTATGTCTTAGAAACAAAGCAGAGTCGGAAGCAGAAGGATGAAACCCAAGCTCAGTAACAGCAGTCTGAAAGCGATCATACCAAGCATAAGGAAATTACTTCAAACCATACAGAGCACGCCGAAGATGACAAACCTACCCAGAGGAGTGGAGAAGGCCAAGGGAGATGACGCATGTAGACATCCTCAGTGAGATGACCGTTAAGAAAAGCATTCTTAACATCCATCTGATAGAGAGGCCAATGTCGAACAACAGCAACAGAAATCAAGGTACGACAGTAGTCATCTTGGCAACAGAGGGAAATGTCTCCTTATAATAAATACCATACTCCTGGGAGAAACCCTTGGCAACCAAACGAGCTTGTAGCACTCGAGAGAACCATCAGAATGAGTCTTGACTTTATAGACCCATTTGCAACCAACCAGATTCTTGCCAGTAGGCAAAGGAACCAACTCCCAAGTGTTAGTCTTCTGCAAGGCAAATAACTCATCCTCCATAGCTTGAACCTAATTACGATCCTGACAGGCCTCCTTGTAAGACTGAGGTTTTGAAAAAGAATGAATAACAGACAAAAAAGTACGATAGGAAGTAGAAAAACATGTATTAGACCAACTGTAGACGCCCCCGAACGCCCCGGGAGGGTTAGTCCCGTTCCGTTCATATTGGGTTTACTACAGTTCGGACTCAAATTGTCACGGTTCTTAATCTGAACCAAAGAGTCCAACTCTGGCAAATCGTTTTGAAGAAAAACAGATTTTTGAAAAGTAGTGCCAAACATGGACTGCTTTGCCAGATACAGAGTCGCCACCTAAATATTTTTTATGGGGGAATTTAGGAAACCCTGACTCGGTGCAAAGGCCACGTGTCCGTCATCACCAAAGTTGCCTCGGCTCGGGAACTTGGGTACGATCGGGGAAGGTCAGCTATGAGCACCCCTCTCGCCCGGTCCGAAGACCGGCCTCTACTAACCGTGATATCCGATTTTGAAAACATTATGTGTTCTTATTCCGATTATTAACCTAGAATTACTATGTTATGCGCACAGCAAACAAGTATAGACTAGATTGCCTAATTTGGAAATAAACATTGCATATCCGTTTGTTTTGAAAACAGTGTTAGATTTTGCTACTCGCAAGTAGGCTAAAATACGGATTTCAATGAGTTGTTCCAACTCACGCAATCCAACCTCCACCCACAGGCATTCAAACAGTTTATCTCACATAAGCATTTAGCCGCATGGTAAGCATACTGTCATGGCAACATTCAACGCATGTGGTATGCTAAAGCGTAAAATACTTACACCGTACTCCGTGCCAAAACAAGAAACTAGTTAGCAGACATGCATGTCCCTAGATCATGTTAAGTGGCTAATGCAACACAGGCAAGGATGCAATTTAGAGTAGGCTCGGCTAACCCTAAAATGGCACATGAAATGCTACAACTATCACGTATTCAAGTTAGATTTGAAATACAATGCAGTTTGTATGATGTACCGAGCCCGGTGCATGTTTAGACAAATGCATGGATGCACGCATGCAATTGCATAAGGTATGCTAATTTTAAATATGCCCTAATCTACCATCATAAGCAGGTAAATAAAAGGGAGAAAGAAGTGGGGGTTGGAAGACATGCACACACGCACCCACACTTATTACAATTATGCCCTCGCTCGGAGGGACCAAAATAATAATACAAATTAATTAACTACGCAAGCTAATTAAATATTACAAATTAATTAAATTAATCAAATAAATTAATCCAAGGAAAACAGTAAACCGCCTCGGGGCGAGGGCTCAATGCACGCGCACTCGGATTCCGCTCGGAATTGCACTGCCATGCCTAGCTTGCCTCTGTTTTCCCTGCTCTGCCTTTCTGAAAACTGCCAAAGTCTCAGAACTGCTTCCTTAGATACTGGGGATCACCACCGACTGAACAGAATAGCCACCGGCTGCTATATGTGGCCATCGGCACAGAATTTATCCATCGGCTGATAATTGAATGCCGGTCGGCACTAAACACTGCCGGTCGGCACTAAATGCCTGCAGAACCTGCAACTCACAGCAGCAGAGGGCAAAACTTGCATGGCAATACAATTCAAGCAATATATGCACCAAACACATTCCTTATCATGTTTGTGACTCAAAGGAGGATGTGTCTCGATTCTCGGGCCACCAATCACGCATTTCCATGCATGATGGCCCAAAGAACCAAGTTGGCAACTTTGATATCAAATGAAATGCAAGCACAAAACACATCAAGGGCCCCAACCTCTATCATGCTCGATCAAGAGGCAAGGGATGCATGCCAAATGCAACCTAAGCATGCGAGCTAAGTATGCTATATGATTATGCGAACAAGCACGCAAGGCATGACGCAATGCAACAACATAACATGCACAACGCATTGTAACATGACATACACAATGCAAGATGGGCTTACACCAACGTGAATGGACCTCAGCCACACTCACATCAGTGGCCATTAGATGAAAGTGAGATGCCTCGAAATGCGTGCACACGGGCACGCAAACCGAGGCAATGGCATTAAGGCATGAAATGACATAGAGAATGATATGCAAACATGCGAATGGAATTTCAGCACTGAAATATGGGGGAAAACAGTCCCGAAAGATGGCGAAACGACACCAAATGCAAGGAATGGTCCCGAAATGCGAATTTAGGCACCCCGAAATGGCCTATAGCTATGCAATGCATGCACAATATGGACATGGAATGAAAATACAGTAGCAAGGCAGCCCCAAAACAAGCATTTTCCAGTCTAAAACATGGCCAAACAGCAAGCATAGATAGGGCAACAATGGCACACAAAAATGGCTCCGCAAGAGGGGTATTGAAGCAAGTGATACATGCGATGCTCAAATGGAAAAGTACCCTTCTACAACACTGATGAGGGCCTAAAAAATATGCACATTTACAGTAGATGATATCCCCCAACTCAGTATGAAAACATGATAAAAATGTCATGCAAGAATGAAGCCAACAAAGGCTAGAACATGAGGTATGCCGTACATTCATCAAACAACCTTGGACCCTTAACAAAACATGACAAGAAGGCCAAAATATGACTCTTTCCAGTTCTGATGATGGTCTAAAACAGAAGCTAGATGAACCAAAAAAAAAGCATGCAAAAAGGGGGGTCAAAGAGGGACATAAAGACAAGTATAACATGGAGACCCCCAACAAGATTGATCCCTTCTACAATATTGTAGAGGGACACAAAATAAGCTTACTCACAGTTCATGACATGTTCCAAAACAGACTACATGTAGGTCAAACAAATCATGCAAGTTTACGGTAAATATGAGAAATTATGAAGCAAGTGCATGATAGAGAGGCCAAACAGGGTTGAGCCCTTCTTCAATGTTGAAGAGGGGCGCAAAATACACCCTCTCACAGTATACATTGTGCTCGGAAACAGATCACACATAGGCCAAATATTCAATGCAAAATAATGGCATATAAGAGGATATTGAAAGAAGTGTAAGATGAAGGGCTCAAACAGAGTTGAGCCCTTGAACAAACATCAAGAACAGCTCAAAAGAGGACCACTTTCAGTATTGGTCGGAGCTCAAAACAGTGAGCAAACAGGCTTAAGAAATGAGGCAAGAAAATGGTACAAAAGAGGGAGTTTGAGACTTACCCTTGAAGACCTCACTTTTGCTACCTCTTGGCTTGAGGAAAGTTGCTTCTAAGCCACTCAAGAACCCTTCCTTGCTGCTGGAAATGGAGTGGTGATGGTGGTGCTTGGTAGGGATGAAGAAATGGCCAAGGATTTGAGAGGTTTGGAACTTGAAAGTGTAGAGAGAGAGGGATTTTGTAGAGTGAGAAGCTCCCAAAACTTGTCTTTTTTGTTCTAACCTAAGCCATATGAGATATAAGGCTCTATATATATCAAAATAAGAGCTTTTGGTCAAAATATCCCAATTGAAAATATCTGCCACAGTGTATTGATAAATATCTGTCAAAAATCTGAGTTCTGGGCACTTTTGGCCGGCCGGCAATCTTTTGTGCCGGTCGGCAATCTTTTGTGCTGGTCGGCAGCC
Source organism: Camellia japonica (assembly GCA_030407325.1). Classification (NCBI taxonomy): domain Eukaryota; kingdom Viridiplantae; phylum Streptophyta; class Magnoliopsida; order Ericales; family Theaceae; genus Camellia; species Camellia japonica. The sequence goes on along the minus strand of JAPPVO010005603.1, from coordinate 12,688 downwards.
GGTAAGGTCAAAAAGTGCCGGTGGAAGTCCAGATTGAAGCCCCGGAAGTTAGCTTTCCAATGGCGCAAACCTTGCATTAAAATTCCTCCTGTGGAAAAAGTTATGCCCTTTTCCGTAAAGCCGCGCAAATTCAGTCCAACCGGGCTTCAACCAACCATATCTCCTCCCCTCAAATCTGGACTTAGGAGATTCTTGAGTGCAAAATGAAGCCCCGGAAGTAATCTTTCCAATGGTGGTGGCCTCATATTTTAATTCCTCTTGTGCAAAGAGTTACGCCCGTTTCGGTGAAGCCACGCAGACTTTTCTCCTTCCCGGATTCATGCTGAACCACTCCCAAACTAGTTTTCTCCCCTCTTCTCCTCTTTTCTTCAACTTCAAACCCCTAAGTAAGGTGTTTTGAAAGATTTTTCGAAGATTTCATCTCTCTTTCATTCATCTCCCCTTTGTCCTTGCTCGGTTTACCGAAAAGCGCAACATTTACTGAAATGCGAGCGTCGGAACATCGTAGGAATTTTATTTCAAAAATGTTTTGAAAGAGAGGGTTTTAAGGTATAAAAACCATCCAAAATGGGGTGTGAAGTTGAGATTTCTCTCTCTCCTTGCCTTGAAGAAATTGGGCCTGTGCCCTGCACACATTTCATCATCGAGCAAACCATCAGTGGTGCCCAAGTCTTAAGGGCGGTCAAAAATGGGGTGTCTACACCAACCCAACTTGTTTGGAGAACGACGCTCACGAGTAGGATATCGGTGTGTAGCAGGATTAGAGTCGTCAGAAGTAAAAGGAGCAGCAGCAGGAGTAGAGACAACTAATGGTATTGGAGCCTTGAGACGAGAATAGACCAACAACGGAGGAGAAGAAGCAGTCGAAGGAGGAGCCCTGGGTGACACAGATGAAGAAGTAGAAATGGCCTCAAGAGGAACATTGGAGATGTACTCATCGGACGAGACCTCAGAAGGAAATGGGTCAATGGGAACCAAATCCTCTTTGGAACGGGAGCAGTGAGAGGGGGAAGCTGAATGTAAGACAAACGTTCAAGAAAGACAACATGATGGGAGACATAAAGGCGACGAGAGATAGGGTCGTAACAGCGGTAACCTTTCTGAGTAAAACTGTAACCCAAAAAGACACACAAGACAGACCGGACACTGAGTTTGGTCCTATCTTTATAGGGAAGGAGGACAAAGCAAGCAGACCCAAAGACACGCAGGAGGGAATAATTGGGAGGTTCGGAATACAGAGCCTTATAAGAGGATTGACCGGAGAGGAGGGGAGTCGGCATGCGATTAAGGAGGAAAGTAGCGGTAAGAATTGCCTCACCCCAGAATAGTGCCAGAACAGAAGCAAAGAGAAGGAGAGATCGAGTTGTCTCAAGGAGATGACGGTGTTTACGCTCAGAACGACCATTTTGGGCAGGGGTATCAGTACATGAGGTTTGGTGAATGGTGCCCAATGTAGCCAAATACTCACAGAATTCAGTTTTAAAGTATTCCCCATCCAAGTTAGACTAGAGTATTTTAATTATGGCCCCAAATTGTGTAGTGATCATAGACTGAAAGGTACGATATATTTGGTAGAAGTTAGATTTATAGGCCATAAGATAAACGCAGGTATAACGATTACAATCATCAACAAAGGACACATAGTATGCATAACCCCCTTTAGTGAGAATAGGAGAAGGTCTCCAGACATCAGTATATACAAGAGAAAAAGTGGAAGGAGAAATAGAAGTACTGTTATTAAAAGGTAAAGCTGTCATTTTAGCAAGCTTAAATCCTCGACACTCATTAATTTGACTCGGAGAAACTTTACCTAACAATCCTGACTGAGCTAAAGACTGCAAGCGGTCAACAGACAAATGACCTAAGCGAGAATGCCATAAATAAAACTGACTCAACTGAGAATCTAACTGAAAAGATGAAAGTGTAACTAGGGAGGTAGATAGAGGAGGATGCAGGCTTTCCACCATATAGAGATCTCCAACTCTACACTCGGTCTTAATCTGCTTCTTGGACACCTGATCCTACACACAACAGACAAAACAAGAAAAGATAACATCAAAACCAAAAGTATCAAGTTGATTAATAGAAAGCAAGCTAATAGACAGTTGAGGAACATAAAGAACAGAGGGAATAGTAACAACAAACATGGTAGAGGGTAAGACAGACCCAGTAGATAGGACAGACATACCAGACTCATTAGCAGTATTATTAGTAATAGGAATGGGAGGGGGGATATAATTTTAGAGTAAGGAAATGTGAGAAGTCATATGATGAGAGGCACCAGAATCAAAAAGCTAGACAGAGTAAGGAATACCTGAAGAGGACTGTAGACGTCCCCGAACGCCCCGGGAGGTTTAAGTCCCGTTCTGTTCATATTGGGGTCACTACAGTTCAAGGACTCAAATGTCACGGTTCTTAATCTTGAACCAAAGAGTCCAAATCCGGCAAATCATTTTGGAAAACAGATTTTGAAAGAAGTGCCAAACATGGACTGCTTAAACCAGATACAGAGTCGCCACCTAAATATTTTTTAAATGGGAAATTAGGAAACCCTGACTCGGTGCCAAAGGCCGCGTGTCCGTCATCACCAAAGTTGCCTCGGCTCGGGAACTTGGGTACGATTAGGGAAGGTCACTTCGTGAGCACCCCCGCTCGCCCGGTCAAAGACCGGCCTCTACTAATCATGATATCTTATTTTGAAAACATTGTGAGTTCTTATTCCGATTATTAGCCTAGGTTACTATGTGATGCTCGCAGCAACACAGTATAGACTGGGCCGCCTGAATTGGAACACAACATTTCATGTTTGTTTGTTTGAAAATGGTTTGATGGTGCTACCCGCAGGTAGGCTAAGACGCGGATTTGCCACCCTCAGGTGGGCTTAGAAAATAGGATTTTGCCACTATCTAGTGGGCTTAAAACAAACAATCAATGATTTGTTCCACTCCAAGTAACCCAACCTCCACCCACAGGCATTCAAGGCAGTTATATCACATAAGCACATAGCCTCATGGTAAGCATGCTATCATGGCAACACTCACACGCATGCAAGGATGCTAAAGCATAAAACTTACCGAGTACTCCAAGCCAAAAACAAAAGCTGATTAGAAATCATGCATGATCCTAATTATACAGAAATGCCTAATGCAACGCATGCAATAATGCAACTATAGCAGGCTCAGCTATTCTAAACATGGCATATGAAATGCTACAACTAACATGTACTCAATTTGGAATTGAAATACAAATGCAGTTTGTATGATGCGCCGAGCCCGGTGCGTGCAAAACAGATGAATGATGCAACATGCTGTCATACTGTATGCTAATTGAAATATGCCCTATATCTAACCATCATAAGCGGGTAAATAAAAGGGAGAAAGACGTGGGGTTGGAAGACATACATCACACTCACGCACACTTATTACAATTATGCCCTCGCGCAGAGGGTCCGAATAAAATAATACAGTCCGAATAAGGAATAATACAGTCCGAAATATACAGATTTTCTAATTAATTACAAATTAAACTAAGAAAGCTTGTAAACTGGCATGCAAGCCAGGGGTGCCTCGCTTCTGATGAATGATGTATGCTGGACTGTGTTGCGCGGAAATTCACTGGGATGCCCAGTCTAGCCTCTGTTTGCAACATTTCTCGAAACGCGCGCCAAACCCCGAAAAGTTTCTGATTCCTTGTCTTGCTGCCACAGAGAGCAGAAAAAGGGCATAGCAATGTATTTCACGGATATATGCATGCCTCGATCCTCGTGCCACCAATCACGCATATCGATGCATGATGGCCGAGAATCGGATTGCACAACTCAATATAGGGTGCAATGCAGATGAATGCTACAGCAAAACCTAACTCCATCATGAGTGATCCGGAGTGTTGGTGACTTGGGAATCGAGGCCCGTTCCGTGAAACGTGCCTCGTTTCCCGTGCTCGGGCTAACTCTTATCCCGAACACGATGCAATATGCATGATATGCATGAAATGCAGCTTAGATATAGTCTAGTATGCACAATGCTGATGGAAATGAGATGTCTCGAAAATGCGTGCACGCGGGGCACGCAAACCGAGAAAAACATGAATGCAATCTAAGATACAAGCTGGTATGCACTATGCTGTGAAAATAAGATGAAAATGAGACGCCTCGAAAAGCGTGCACGCAGGCACGCAAACCGAGGTGATGATGTGAAAATGCAAATCGGATAAAACCGAAGTGCCTTGAAATGCGTGCCCACGGGTGCGCAAACCGAGGCGATGACATGAAGTAGAAATCGGATAAAACCGAAGTGCCTCGAAATGCGTGCCCACAGGCGCGCATACCGAGGCAACGATGAAATGAGATGGGAATGCAAATTGGGCTTATACTGACATGAGTGGACCTCAGCCACAGTCACAGCAGATGCCGTCGGATAAAACCGAGGTGCCTCGAAGTGCGTACCCACAGGTGCGCAAACCGAGGCGATAGCATACGCAATGCAAATGACATGGAAAATGCAAATTGGGCTTACACTAACATGGGAGGGCCTTAGCCGCACTCACATAAGCTGCCGTCAGATGAAAATGAAGTGCCTCGAAATGCGTACCCATGGGCGCGCAAACCGAGGCATGGCCCGAGGGCATGAAATGACACGGGAAGTGATATACAAGCATGCAAATCAAATTTTAGCACCTAAATGAAGGGGAAAACAGCCCCGAAATGATACGGAATTACAACCGATGCATGAAATCAATCCGAAATGTGATTTAAGCACCCGAAATGGCCTATAGCCATACTAAACATGCACAACATGATCATGACATGCAAACCAGTAGCAAGGAAGCCCCAAATATGGCATTTTTTTAGTACAAAGCAAGGCTAAATAACAACCACAAGTATGGCAAACTTAGCATGCAAAAATGGGGAAAAAGAGGGGAATTACAAAGCAAGTAGTATATACAATGCTCAAACCAGAAAAAACAGTTCTACAAAATTAAAGAGGGACCAAAAACATGCATATTTACAGTAGATGAGATCCTCTAATTCAGTGTGTAGATATGCTTAAAATGGCATGCAAAAATGAGCCAATAAGGGGCTACAACATGAGGTACCATAAGAAATGATCAAACAACTTTGGACCCTTGATAAAGTATGAAGAATAAGCCAAAACAAGACACTTTATAAGCCTGATGAAGGCTCAAATCAGTAGCTAAGTAAGCCTAAACAAACATGCAATTTTACGGGAAATATGAAGGATATAACATGAAGTACCAAAACCAATCATCAAACCACTTTGGACCCTTGACAAAAAATGAAGAATAGGTCATTTCAAGACACTCTCTAAGCCTGATGAAGGCTCAAATCAGTGGAAAAATAAGCTCAAAAAGGCATTCAAGATGGGGCCAAAGAGAGGTATAAAGAGAGGTACAACATGGAGGCCTCAAACCAATTTGATCCCTTCTACAATGTTGTAGAGGGACCTAAAATAAACTCGACCTCAGTTAATGTCATGCTCCAAAAATAAATTCATATAGGCTAAAAGTAGCATGCAAGTTTACGGTAAAATGGAGGAATCTCAAAGGAAGTGCATGCTAGAGCCACCAAACATGGTTGAGCCCTTCTTAAATATTGAAGAGGGGCTCAAACTAAGCCCACTCACAGTTAATTTCATGCTCGAAAACAGATCACACATAATCCAAACAAAGCATGCAATTTAATGGCATAAAGAGTGATATTGAAGCAAGTGTATGAAGGAGACACCAAACAGGGTTGAGCCCTTCTAAAAAGTTGTAGAGGGGCTCAAAATGAGCACAAAACCAGAAGGGGTCAGAGCCCAAATCAGAGAGCAAGTAGGGTAGAAAATTGATGCAAAAAAGTGCAAAAAAAAAGGAATTGGTGACTTACCCTTGAAGACAAGTCTTTCTTTGCTTCTTGGCTTGACTTTGCTGCTTCTTAACCTCTGAAAATCACTCCCTTGCTGCTGAAATGAAGGTGGTGATGGTGGTGCTTAGGGTTGATGAAGAGAGGGACTAGACACTTGGAGAGTTTTTTGAGTTTTGGAGGATGAAAATGGAGGCTTTTGAAGAGGGGTTCTTGAGAGGAATTTTTGTCACCTTAGCCAAGGAGGAGGCAAGCCCTTCAAATAGGGAAGAAAAGGTGTAAAAGGGGAGGGAATTGCACCCAAGCATTTCCTCCCAAAATATCCCCCGGATGCCCAGGGATATTTTGAAAAATATCCGGACAGCTGGAAAGGGCTGGAAAGCAGAAAGCTGGCTGGCCAGGTAGGTTTCTGGGAGGTGGCCGGCCGGCCACCCCACCTGGTCGGCCAGCCACTCACCCTGGCCGGCCGGCCATGGCCAAAAATGGAACAAAAAAAATGCTGGCCGACCACCATGTTTTAGGGTCCTCCCAGGTGTGTAGAATAAGGTTCCAAGGTCGGAATCTGGCAACTCTGAAGCAGGAGTCACAACATAGAGCTTGAAGGAGGGGCTCAAAAATGAAACTTTGAATTTCTGGCCGACCATGCTCTTTTGGGGTCCTCCCATGTCCCCTGATCACAGATATGTAGCTTTGGTTGGAAGAAAATGGGCCCAGGGTATTCAACATTAGCCCGGAAGTGAGCAAAACGGCGCCGGAGGAGCGAAACTGGTTATCTGGGATAATTGCTGCTCCCCCCACCCCCAGTGATCTTCCTGGTGTTGAAACAGAGGTACCTGCCAAAATTGAACAAAAACTAATGAGAAATGACGCTCGGGGCCCAAACCGCGCGGTTCGGGTCCCGAAAATGGGCTGCAGACACCGGAAGTGGTGTTCAGCAGCGAAGTGGGCATCAGGGGCCCCAGTGTTCCTCGGAATGATAAAACAGAGGTACCTGCCAAGAACCGGAGAAAACCGATGCGAAATGAACGCTCGGGGGCCAAACCGCGAGGTTCGGGGTCCGAAAACCGGCTATAAGCACCGAAAGTGGCATACGGCCACGAAGTGGGCATCAGGGGCCCCAGGGTGCTTCGTAATGATAAAACAGAGGCACTTGCCAAAAACCGGAGAAATCGGAGATGATTGGGCGGTCCCGAACCGAGGCACACGGCCTGACGGCTCCGAAAACCGGAACCGGGCTCCGAAATGGGCAAAATGGCCTACGGCCACGAAAAGTAGCGCACGGCCACCGAGAGATAGTCTACAGGACTACTCTCTTCCCTCGGGAAAGAAAACAGAGAAAACCGAGTCTGGTTTGCAAACCGAGACAAGGCACAGAAGAGGATTCGGAAGTCCGGAGGCAGGGCGCACGGCCGCGACTCTGAAACTTCTGAACGAGCACGATATGCAACATCACCGAGCGCTCAATCGGTGACGTCTGAGTCTTAAGGTCGGTCAAAAATGGGGTGTCTACAGTTGCCCCTCTTTGACAGAACTCGGAAGTCAAGAAGTGACGAGAGTGAATGTCAAAGCCTAGAGACGACCCATTTTTGACAAGGCCAAAGACTTAGACAATCATACAAGATGAAAAGAGATGTGTACCCTCAAGCGTGCCCTCAGGCAGGGGGGCAAAATGCGAGGCGACATGCACAGAGCGAAATGATCATGCAAATGCAGCAAGCTGTAATGAAGCAAGTATTAACAAATAGATGCAACAGTTTTAAGCAAGAATGCAAAGCAAACAACTACATTTCATGCAGTTAGGAATGCGGAGAATGATTCGATTCTCGTCGCGTCTCACACGGAGAAGATACGATACCTGCGCGATTCGTCTGGGCGCACCAGCTTCGAATGAACCGTACATACAATATCGTGCCTGCAAAATAGAGAAATTGAACAAGAACAATATGCTAACAACATATATTCAACGTGATTCCTGTAATTCCAAAAGTCTGACACACGCAGTGCCGGCGGGTAAACACATCGCAATGCGAAAAAGGGACGCGCGTGACAACGCACAATCCAGTATAGAAATATTGCACACCCAGAAATTATGCATGATAATGCAAAATGTTCATGAGAATGCAAATTATGAGCCAAATAATGCAAAACGAGTACAAATCGGGATGCCCGTCGGTTGTGAAACAACGAGTAAGAAAACGCGCTTTTCGGCGAAGGCAACTCGATCGCGGCCTCGGTTTCACCTCCCGGAGAGGTCACAACATGTTTAAAAAGGATACACCTCAATTTTGATGAATAATGATGAGACACATGTTAGAAATTGCAGCTAAAGTTCCAACGAAGCAATTTCGCGCCAGAAAGTGCACTTTTCTTGAACTTTTTCAGGTCCCGGGAACTCCAAAATTCCTCAAAATTTGCAGAAAGGTAGGGGAGGGGGTGGAGAGTATGGTCGGCCAGCCCTTGGCCCTAGGAGAGGCTGTCGGCCAGGGCAAAAAAAGTACATGGCCGGCCAGCCAGGGAAGGTGGCCGGCCGGCCACTGCCCAAAAGTAGGGGCATTTTGGTCATTTTGAGGATTTCTATATATATGCTTGCCCATTGCCTCCGAAATTACACCCCCAAGTGTGAAATTCTCTCCTCTTGCTCCCTAAGCCATTTTCTCTTTCAGATCTGCATTTTATACGCGCCCCTCGGCCTCCCACGCAAGTTGTTTCTGCGAAATCCTTCAGTTTCAGCACTTTGGAGCGACTAAATTTTGACTTCGGGACTTCTTTTCTCATTTTCAACACTTGAGGTAAATTTGTCTCAATATTTGGAATATTTTCCCGGGGGGTTGACTTTTGTTGACTTTTTATTTCCCGAGAGTTGACTTTGTTGACTTTTTCCAATTTTGGCTCATTTTTGCTCATTTTTGCAGATTTCTCGAAATGGCCGGCAATTTCCCCCACGGCGGAGGTTTCCCTGGTGCCGGAGACGATTTTGACATTATGGCACTCCCCCCGAGGGTCCGGCCTTTCTTCCCCGATCAATACGCTCCAGCGGTACATAGGCTTCCGCGAGCTGTTTTCCGCCATTTCACCGACTTCAACGATCGGGTTCCCGGGGATCTTCTTCTGCGAGAGCCAGAGCAGCACCTCTCCCATGATGCACGAGAGGTATTTTACTTTATTTCCCGCATCTTTCGTGCATTTTGTAGCTTTGCCATGCTTAAACATACAGTTGTAGCTTACGACATAGTACTTTGTTTGCACTTTGAACACGTAGTTAAAACACTTGAATTGTTGAACACACGGCTCGAGCGTTGATTCACCGAACACACAGCCCGAAGTTGAAAATGAGCATACAGCACATACTGACTAAGAGTAGAACACACAGCCCTAAACTCTGATTTTCTGAACGCACAGCCCAGATTTGAAGTGAACACACAGCCCACTGATTAAGAGTAGAACACACAGTTCCAAACTCTGATTTACTGAACACACAGCCCAGATTTGACGTGAACACACAGCCCACTGATTAAGAGTAGAACACACAGTCCCAAACTCTGATTTACTGAACACACAGCCCAGATTTGACGTGAACACACAGCCCACTGATTAAGAGTAGAACACACAGTCCCAAACTCTGGTTTACTGAACACACAGCCCAGATTTGACGTGAACACACAGCCCACTGATTAAGAGTAGAACACACAGTCCCAAACTCTGATTTACTGAACACACAGCCCAGATTTGACGTGAACACACAGCCCACTGATTAAGAGTAGAACACACAGTCCCAAACTCTGATTTACTGAACACACAGCCCAGATTTGACGTGAACACACAGCCCACTGATTAAGAGTAGAACACACAGTCCCAAACTCTGGTTTACTGAACACACAGCCCAGATTTGACGTGAACACACAGTCCCAAACTCTGGTTTACTGAACACACAGCCCAGATTTAACGTGAACACACAGCCCACTGATTAAGAGTAGAACACACAGTCCCAAACTCTGGTTTACTGAACACACAGCCCAGATTTGACGTGAACACACAGCCCACTGATTAAGAGTAGAACACACAGTCCCAAACTCTGGTTTACTGAACACACAACCCAAATTTGACGTGAACACACAGCCCACTGATTAAGAGTAGAACACACAGTCCCAAACTCTGATTTACTAAACACACAGCCCAGATTTGACGTGAACACACAGCCCACTGATTTCATTTGCACACAGCTCATTCACTTCATTTGCTGACATATGCATTCGTTCTAAATGCAGGTTGGCTCTCGTACTGTGCGAGGATACGGCTCCACTGCCGCGAGGGAGTGGTATGCTGAGCTTCCGGAAGCTGTCCGGGACTTGGTTGACTCTGCAGGATTCGGACCATTCTGCAGAGGGTTATCTCATTGTCTTATCAGCAGGACATTGTTTGCCGCTCTGGCGGAGAGATGGTGGGACACCACCAATTCTTTCAATTTCTCTGCCACTGGGGAAATGACTATGACCCCACTGGACTTCGCTGTACTCACCGGCCTAGACGTAGGCGGTGGACCCATTCCCTACGACGAGGATATGGGTGAGTGGGAGGCTGCTTGGATTTATCTATTGGGGGCTCGCCCACCTGTAGACAGAGGTACCGGGAGGGTTCGGTATACTTGGTTCTCTTCCCATTTCCGGCGGCCACAGATGGAGCCTGAGTCTCCCGAGGAGGTCGAGCAGTATACGTGGTTTTCCTCATGTCCTCTTTGGCACCACTCTGTTTGCCGATAGAGGGAACATGGTCGGATTGTATCTACTGAGTGCTCTGGTAGACCTATCACAGGTCATTCAGTATGATTGGGGCGGCGCTGGCCTGGCTACCCTTTATTGTTACATGAGCGCAGTCTCTCGTGGACGGGGGGACTTACTCGGCGGCTACTGGAGAGCCTGGGAGGTACATTCTGTCCTCTTGATTTACATTTTGCTCCTCATTACTTGTTCACTGCACATACGGCGCACTTTGCATTCTGTATTCTGCCTTTAGCACTTTACATTCACATTCCGCACTGCTTTTCTCAGCTATGGGTATACGCATATTTCCCCACATTAGCCCCGGAGATGGAGGTGGCAGGACCTCCTATGACCCCGTTTTCATTGATGTTTGAGGGCGAACACCTGTCGAGGCCTCGAGAGACTCTCTTCTCTCTGCGACAGTACTTCGACACTGTGAGGGCGACAGAGGTATTTCAGAACTCTCAGTTCCTTTCATTTTCATCTTTGATCTGCTTTGTATATCCTTGATTTCTGATTTGTACACTGGTTATCCGCAGATTACCTGGCAGCCCTGGGCAGTCTTTGATGATGTGCAAAATCAGTACCCCGGAGGGTCGAGTGGTTCCCAGTATAGGTTCCTGCTCGAGGGACCAGTCGGTAGGGCCTGGTTTCTGGGGGAGCGCTTTCAGCGTCAGGTGTGGGGGTATAATTCTCAGGACCCCCCTGCTGTGCCTCCACCCACTATGCGGACTGCCGACAGGCTATCTGCCGAGGAGGTCATTAGGGATATGCAGGGCACTGATGCTTTGTTATATTTCGTTGAGGGGACTACGCCACCTATCGCCGCATATATCTGATGTCCCCTTTGACGGGAGTGCGGGCTCCGCCACTGAGGCCCCACTGGCGCAGCATCTTCGAGTCGCGCCCGCGCTGCAGACATCCCTTCTTCCAGCAGGGCTGGTGCTTCTAGGGGGAGAGGCAGTTCTATCCCTCCGAACCCTCCGTCCCCTTATTATCCCGGATGGCCAACATGCCGACCGAGTTGATGAGTTGGCAGTATGGGACTACTTCTTCGACTCTGATCCCTATAGAGCCTCCGGCGCCCGGTCACAGATATGTCAGTGATCCTGACTCACCACCGGTATGTTCCACCATTTTCCATTTATCGCGCAGACATTTTGGCAGTTGCTTATGTATTGATGACTTGAGCTTGCATCTGCAGCCACCTCGGGAGTACACGGATCAAGTGCTCGAGATGGTGGCCTCACTTGAGGGGATGGTCCTGCGTAGAGAGGCACAGATGTCCATCATGGGCTTCCAGGTACCCTTCATCTCCCTTGCATTTAGTATATTTCTGCTAATGCTCTGGCTTTAAACATCCTGCTGTATTGGTAGACCGTGTAGAACACATCCGGCACACACGCCACTCACATACTGTACTTGCACCTGCTTTTAATGTTTGAACTGATGTATTGCATTTTCCATTTTCAGATGCCTCCCGTATATGCGCAGCCACGGGGCGGACCATCAGGGCAATCTCAGAGAGGTCGAGGTGCTAGACCTGCCCGAGGTGTAGGGACTCGAGGAGCTGGGCCATCCAGGCCTTACCGAGGAGCTCGAGGAGCAGGGTCGTCTCGCAGACGCCGGCACCCATTGTCGAGGATGAGGAGGAGGAGGTTGCAGACCGAGTGTCAGAGAACATCTCCTGGGGAGGGAGGCTCCGGTCTTGGTTCTGGGAGTGGAGGCGAGGCCGAGGGGGATCCGGAGGACGACAGCTCTGATTCGGATGGTGATGATGGTGCAGAGGTCATCCCAAGAAGAGGATGAGAGGGCCTCCTCCTTCCCGTTCCCGAGGATACTGATGCTATTTCCTGCTTTATTTTTACTTTTTAGCTAGTAGTTTGTAGCACTTTGCACATTGTGTAGGCAGTTTTATTTTCTGTAAACTTGTACCTTCACTTGTTGTAAACATGATGGAATGAAACAGCTTTTGAAAAGATGTTTGTATTTGAAATTCTTAGCATCGCATCGCATGCATCGCATCATTTTGCACAAAAATGGAATTGAATGGAAATGTGCCTTGTAT